>BPLS01000258.1:981050-1016217 GCA_019656275.1 Rhododendron kiyosumense
GGATCCTGTGATTGTCTTCCCACTGAGAAGTACCTCGAAAGAACTAAAGCTCAACTGGGTGCCTGGCTTGTCCAGTCCCAATACAACTGTCTTTCCCCAGCCCTGAAGTTACAAAGGGGTGAAATTTCCAGATTAATTTCTATCTGATGCACCGAGAAAGTTCGAAGATTTGATCACTTAAATCCTTTTCGCAATAAAATGTTGCTTAAGCTTACATATAAAATTTTGACATATATACCTTGAACTCTTGTCCTACTAGTTTTTCTAAACAATCAACATTTATATCTTACACGGTCTTACCTTCACAAAGGCAAGAGATACATGACACTAAAAATGACAAACCAACAAAGATGTAGGTTAGCAGTTTCACTCAAAATGATGGTGCGGTTGAGCGTGTGGGGAGAGAGATAGAGAGGGAGAGGGAGAGAGAGACCAGTCGGCAGCAAGCAAATGCTTCGTGCACCAAGGATGCCAGACCAACACATTCAAAGCAATAGTCTGCACCTCCACTAGTCATCTCCTTTATCACCTGTTTAATGTGAAAGAAGAAAAAAGACATTAAAACCTAGTCGTTAATCCTTCATTCACTGCTTCATGTCAAAGAAAAAGAAGTAAAAAATTAATGAGAAATGTAACGATCTATAGAACCATATTATTATTATTCAAGTTTCCTGCCTCCATAGCCCCCAGCTCCACACATCCTGGTACTTTTTGAAAGACGAAATTCGCTCACAAGCAAGTATTGAGATTCAAAGCTCTCCATTTGTAACTCGCTGAACCATAGTAGTCGTATGGTTCTGCAACTTTTGAAAGGGCTAACCAGCTCTGCACATTGCTACAATTGAATAATTGTTGGAACATTTCCAAAATATTTAATGGATATTAAATGTAAATATTGGTGAACGGTTTTAATCCAAGAGGCGTGACTATTCAGGTTAAATCAATAGACGTGTTCAGGTTAAATGAATAGACGAGAACATTGGATTTAAGCACAAAAGGTGTGACCATTGGGGTGGAACAAATAGACATGACTATTATAAATAGACATGACTATTATAAATAGACATGACTATTGCATTTAATCAAAGAGGTGTAATATTTGGCCAACGGTCATGATCTATGCCTATAAATAGGCAAAGGGTTCTACCAATTCGAGGATGAAGAAAATCTGAATCATTCTGATTGTTGTTTCTCTCTAGAATTATCTCCTACGATTATACTTAAGGGGCTCGCAATATCCAAAGGCATTCGGGTCTCTCTTCGTTTGTGCATAACGCAGTTAGACAACAGTTGGAGACTAGGCTTCATTTTATCTTGGAGGCGGCTTCGCTGTAACCCGGTGCACACCGAATTCTCTTGAATTGGTGGGGGCGAATATCGTCTTTAAGGACAGTGACATAGTAACGTGACTTGAAGCATCTCTGTTTATCCACTTTCATCAGCTACGACAACTTTTGCACCAACAAATAATAGATGTCTTCGCATTTTCATATAATAATGTGAAGCTTTCCTATTAACTGGTCTGCATTACAGGTAGATTATTTATTTGCTCCTATCAGAGGAATCAATTTCTAGCCATTTCAAACCATGAAAAGTATGTCTTCTCTTCAACAATTAGCATCTCAACGGTAGAGACAGACAGAGAAAATGTGTAATCTATAATCGAGCCAAAAAGGTTTGGGTAACAAGTGTACCTCACTCAAAGATTTGTCCCCGCAACTTGCAGAGTCCACAAAGTCAGTTACTCCAAATTTTTTCCCTGGGTGAGAAAGAGAAAGGACGATATCCTTGAAATCCATGCCAAGAAAACCAAAATGTACAGGACAAGAAGCATGTGTTCCTCAGAAAAGGCATAATTTCTTTTTCTCATTAGGATGATTCCAAGGGTTTCTGATTATCATAAGTGAAAGAGACCAAATACAGAAAATAAGAATCTACCTATTTCAAACTTGTCCGGGTTCACATCCACGCCGATTATTCTAGATGCCCCACATATTTTTGCTCCCTCAGCAACCTATGATGCCAAATCATTTATAAGCACGATGGTCGCTTAGAAACAGTGTTTTTATATAGTATTTTTTTCCTTCGTAAGGTAATCAGCTACATGTGTTATTGACTATGCGACAGAAAGGGAAAAAAGAAAAAATAGAAGGAAGAAGAAATAAAAGATTTTAGCAGCTGTAAAATCATACTGCTAATCCAATTGCTCCAAGGCCAAATATAGCAACAATGGACCCTGCTTCCACATTTGCAGTTCTCCAAGCAGCACCTACCCCTGAAACCCAACATTGTGCTTGTTCGGTATTAACTTCATGCAGGAGCCAGAGCAATGATTTAATCAAATGCAAATGCTTTAGGAAATAATGGAAAATTGGTTGGTCATAGTCATCTCAGACTATGCAAGCCAGTCTATTATTTTTCAGTAGACCTATTATGAAGAAAACCATCAACATAAGAATGAATATCTCAGAAACCTAGGAGTATATATACGATGATTATTCTTAGAAACCTGTAGTGGCAAATGAGAGGGGTTCATTTCCTTAGGAGAAAGGTTGGGGGTTGGAAGCTAGATGTCAGGCCATGAGGCTGGTCTGAAGCAGACAGTTTTTTGGTTCCTTTTTTTCTTTGATATTCCACTTTGTGCTGGTATTCCCATTGCTTTCTTTTTTCATCTTTAAACTCCTCTAATGATCCTTCAATATTGTCCAAGCATTCATAAACAAATTACTTCCATATGCTAGGATAAAAGGTATCCACAATCATGGTGAAGTACCTTCTACATTTTGCCTAGTGGAATCGATTAACAACCAACTTGACTACAAAATCCACAGCAGGACAAGGTAATATTATTGGTGAAATCATACTTTTATTTATGGGAATGGGGTAGAGATGGACAGCAGCAACCTAAATTAAGCAATATATGTCAGGAACACTAAAATCCTGCCTGGCACAAATGGAGACTGCTCCCAATTATCTCCAATCAGTATAGAAGTGTAAGTCATGTCACAAGCAAAAGAAAGAAAAGAAACAGGTCTTAGCAGTCACTGGTTTCGCCAAAAATTCAATTGTAACATGTAACACATTCTAGATATGACAAATCCAAGTGTATTACCTGTTGAAACTCCACAACTGAGGAGGCATGCCCTATTCGGCGGGATTGCAGGGTCAATTTTTACTAGATGATCAATGTCTACCACTGTGTATTCACTGAAACTTGACACGTATAGGAAATGGTATAGCGTCTCTCCTTTAAGATCCGTGAACCTGCTAGTTTCATCTCTATGCATCCAAGGAGAGACCTTGAATGGGAAGTTTGAACACTGGTTGCTCTTCTTGGATTTGCAATCAGCACATGCTCCGCAATCTGCCATGAAGCTTGGGATGACAATATCTCCTTCAGTCACCTCATCTACATCCTCCCCAATACTCTCCACAACCCTTCAAGGACGTATCCATGAACGATTTATGCTTGGAAATTTAAAAAATTCCATGCATGGCCATTGAGATCAAACTACACCTAAACTATGTTTTGGATCATGAAACAAGAAGATGCAGAGTGGATGAAAACTAAACAGTACCACCAACAATGCAACATTTTGAGACACAATCATGTGCAAAATAAACAAACTCATGGACACAATTCAATATTGTTTCTCATTGTTGCCTATTTATCTGATAACACGAATGTCGTAAAAGAAAACACAAACCTCAGTTAGTGCATTAGTATGAATATCCTTTGGAAGTTAAAAGGGCAAGTAATGTTGTAAAATTACATTGCTTGCCATCTCTCGCGACATAGCCATCTTTAGCAATATTTCGGGGCAGTTTATGTCATGCAAGAACATGAGCCCAATATGGCTAGTTACTGCAGTTTGACAACACAAAAAGGATGCATTTCATTTGATCAAGAAAATTAATTTTCCTTTGGTTTGGAATGAAAACTGAAATCATGCACAGACCAGGGGACTTGTGAACGATACAATTAATTGTCGAGCTTTTATTATGAAAATTCTAATGGATCACTAAAGACACAAGCACAAAACCATAACGACGACATTGACAATGATGATTGGAAGTATTTCACGAAGTTACAGCTATAACCTATTTGGCCCACAGCCATTTGAGTGTTCATGGTTTTGTGATGGAAGTAAGATCAATGCAATATGTAAGAAAATAGGGATAAAAATTAACGAGACCATTGCAAACCGTAAGATCGCTAAAAAAGGAGGAAAATGAGGAGAAAATAAGCAAATAATTAATAAAGTTGTCCCTCTCTCTAACAACTTATGTTGAATCCTTGATCCTTCACACTTCAGTACCTCTCTAGCTATCAGTCGTACATCAGATGATGAGAAAATACAGTGTAGTTCACAGTTACCCGATTGATTCGTGGCCGAGAATTCTTGGGAAATAACCAGGAGGATCCTTCAAAAGTCACGAAACCACAGCTAAAAGTTTATCAACTAGACAAACAAAACTTCAGTGAAATCCACTCATGACGATTCTGTGAAATCTGAGAGCCGACGGTCATTACCTTGAGTTTCCAGAAAGTGATGTCGCTGTGACAGAGAGAGGTGCATATGATTCGAATGCGAACCTCGTGAGCCTTCGGCGCGGCCACAATCACCTCCTCTATCACCAGTGGCTCCCCTGCTTTTCGAGCAACTGCAGCTGCATTTTTTCGAAGAAAATGCCGAGCGGACAATGATTAATGTGCCAAAATTGATATAAGTGAAAGGTGTACCGATAGATATATGTAAAATGTGTGCTTGTTAGATAGCTTCATATACATTGGTGGGTTCATTTTCTAACAACTTAAGCTTTGGGGATAACTGGCAACTTAACATGATATTAGAGCGATCAGAGATCTTGGGTTCAAGTCTCTCTGTTTGCATTTGTTCCCCATTTATCTTTTGTTTCTTTCCTTCATATTATGTTTCGCTCTATCTATGAAAATTCGCATCTCCACATGCAAGACAGAGTTACACGTGATGGAGCATATTAGATAGTTTGATATACAATGTTGGGTCCATTTCCAAGCCGCTTAAGCTCGTGGGACAACCGGCAACTTAACAATACTGATATCGGGAAAGTGAATTGATACTGTGGAAATTACATGAAACTCTAACTTTTTGTTAGTATTAAACGTGGATTATCTACTGCCTATTGAGCTGCGGTTCAAAACCGTTATTCAAAATGCATAAGAATTTAGGACGCCGTAGTACCTCTGCATCGGATGGGCTTCCCTGCTGTCTTCGGTGACTCGTTTGCCGCCATTTTAGAACCAGTTGGCGCCTCTCTCTCTCTCTCTCCGGCCGATGCTTGTAAGCATCCGATGATCGTCTCAGCTATATATACAGTATTTCTCAAGGATTTGGTGGGGAGCTTCAGTCCAATTTGCCTTTGCCCTCTAGCATTGCCCTGTACTTCTCCTCTTCCAAATGGCAATTACTGGTATGTTTTGCATTGCAGCTGGTATCGCTAACCCGTGGAAAACTCCAAAATAAAATGACGCATTTGGAGACTTTCTCATTTTAAGCAAGCTAAACCGTAGTGTCACGATAGCTCTAATTTGTAAACGTTCTTGGGATCAAGTCTGGATTTGTAGTTACCTGCAAAAACAGTCTCTAAAAACTAGTCGTTGGTGTCTATCTCTCTCTACATGTAAAAGGAAAGCGATAGTGTATAGGGAAAAATTCAAAAAAACCCCTGAACTTTGAACCCAATGTCAAATAGGCACCTGAACTTAAATAAACTTCAATTGAACACCTGAACTTTCACTCCGTTATTCAATTTACCCCCTGTTGTCTCAATCCATGACTTTCCTAACGGCAACCACTAAGTTGGACACTAACAGACAAAACAAAACGTTAGATGGAGAAATTGGAGGGAAACAACAGTGATTTAGCATCTTTTTAAGGCCCCGTCCGGCTAAAATAAGCCTATTGGCTTATTTTTTGTCCTTATTCAATTTTTTTTCATATTTGTTGGTTTTTCATCAAATTTTTGGGGATTATTGCATCGTCATAACGAAAGGAATCTGAAAAGTTAAAAATTATTATCGAAATCCATTTTTTTTAATAAAAACGAAAAAATTGGTCTATTGGCTTGTTTTTGTCTTTATTTAAAAAAATTAGGTTTTGATCGTAATTTGTTACTTTTTAGATTCCTTTAGTCATGACGATACAATGATCCCCAAAAAAATGATGAAAAACTTGCTATGTTTGGATTTGTGTTTGAATTTTTTTTTGAAAAAATAATAGGGATAATAAGTGAAGAGAGATAGGGAGAAAAATGTTGGAAGTATGGAGAATTTAGGGGGAATTTTTTGAAAAATCCTTTTTGAATTGTAAAGAGAACAAAAAAAAATACAAAAAAAAAAATTGAATAAGAACAAAAAATAAGCCAGTAGGCTTATTTAGCCGAACGGGACCTTAAAAAGGTGCCAGATCACTGTTGTTTTCCTCCAATTTCTCCCTCTAACGTTTTTTTTGTCTGTTAGTGTCTAGCTTAGTAATTGCCGTTAGGAAAGTCACGGATTGAGACGGAAGGGGGTAAATTGCATAACGGAGTGAAAATTCAGGTGCTCAATTGAAATTTATTTAAGTTCAGGTGCCTATTTGACATTGAGTTCAAAGTTCAGGGTTTTTTTTGAATTTTTCCCTAGTGTATATGTCAATTTTGTGTACTAAAATTTGGAAGAATCGTTTGGAAGCGAAAGTGTCCTAGATCGGCCGGGTTCGATTTGAGTTTTGATGGAGGTTTTTGAAAGCAATGAGTGAAGAGATATAAATATAGAAAATTTATTAGAGACTGTGTCTAAGAATTGAGACTCTAAAACAAACAAGACCGACCTGAGAAAAAATAAATATTATTATTATGAAAAGAGTCGTAAGAACCGCAAACGAGTTGATCGAGTTTGGTTGTATTAAAAAAAAAACTTAAGAAGAAAAAACACGAATGACGGGGCAAATAGGTTTGGGAAAGTGATTTTGTCACTTCCCTTTTAGCTAGCAGCACTATCATTTTCTTACAAAATAAATCGCCTAATAGAGACACAAATGAGAGTGTCGTTGGAAAGAAACACTTCCCTTTTAGCTAGCAGCACTATCATTTTCTTACAAAATAAATCACCTAATAGAGACACAAATGAGAGTGTCGTTGGAAAGAAACAGAGTGACAAAATAACTTTCCTAAGTTTTTTTAAGAGAAGAAAGAGCAAAACAATATGTTGACGAAACAATATGTTATCTAATAATTTTTTTTATAATTACAAATTTATAGAGTAGGTCGTTCACAAACGCTACTGAATTCCTTTCAATAGTACTCCTATCTAATAGGCAAGTCATTTGTCACCTACAAAAGTTAATGAGAATCTCCATGTGGTGCGACAACCAGCATATTTGTGCCTAGTGAAGTCACGTAGTATTGTGCGGTGACTTTTTCGTTAGTATTGCAATTGAGCGAGCAAGTTCAATGTACAAATTCAAAATCTTTCTCAAAACTCAAGTCAACAAAGTAATATTAGGAACATGTGCAGACAAACTCAAGTCAAACAAAGTAATATTAGGGACCGTGCGTAAACAAAGATTGATTTTAAAAACTCAAAACGAACATATTCTAGTTGATAGAGAGGTTAGTTTTAGAGACTCAATACAAACACATTCTAACCGATTCATAGTTTACCTAAATTGTAACTTATTTTGCTTTTTTCTAGCCTAACATCCTCTCCCCTCCTTTTACATAGATTATGAACTAACTCGCTATCTGTGTATATATTGCATAAGTTTCTTACCTCCCCTAAAAAAGGGGGAAAAAATGTGAGGGAGGTAATTTGTGCACACGAGGCAAAGCCAATGATGTTCTTGATTGGCTGTCAAAAAAAAAAAAAAAAGTCCTTAAATGAAATCAGACCACGATTTCAAAGGAGATGTTACATATATTACCATCTATCTACTACACCATCTACTACATTTTTTGTGGGGATCATCTCGGCTCCCAAAAAAATACAAAAGAAATGTCCATAAATTTTAGAATAATATTTTTATGGGTCTTGTAAAAAATCAGCTCAAAGGGTGAACATTTGGTGTTAGGGTGGATTTGGATTGAAAAGTGGAATAGTAACTTATTTATCGTCTTTATTTGAAAAAAAAATATTGCATTTTTAGTTTATACAAATAAGTAAAAAAAGTAACGGCGTTTTGATGTTTTACTTTGTTTTTCAATTATTACTCTATATCTTTCTTCAATTATTACCTTATTTATTCAATTATTAATTTAATTTCTTTCTTTATCTTTCCCCACTCATTACTCATCTCTTCAATCATTACCCTATTTCTCTCTCCACTCACTGCTAAAACTAAAATACTTAAAATTACCAAACAAATAAGGCCGTTGTTTTTTTGACTTATTTTCTTCTTTATTTAAAAAATTATGAGTTTCAATAAAAAATTATTTTTCCAATTCCTCTCATCGAGATGAATTAATAAATCACAAAAGTTTGACGCAAAATAAACAATGCAAAAAATATTCAAATAAAGAGAAAAAAATAAGTTGGGTAACTTTTCAATCCAAACTAGACCTTACCAAAAGGTGTAATGTTCCTATAGTTTTATTCATCGCAAAAAATACGCCGTCGTTGCATCAATCAATTCATTTCTAGAGCACATTAAAAAATAAGTACTTATTTTACATTTTCAAACTAAAAAATAATGTAAATAAAAAATACTTTTTTTTTACCATTCAAAAGATCTTAATGAAATTGATCAAATAAGATCTATATTGTTAAAAAAATTATTTATATAAACACATTATTTTTAAATTTAAAATTACACTTTTAAAAAATAAATATTTATTTTGCGTTCTGAGACGGCCCGTAATTTACCGTGCAAAAACTTTCCGCTGGCGGTCGCAGAATTCTAGATGCTTCTGGAATTGTGTGGTCGATCGGCACAGAGAGAGAGAGAGAGAGGCTCCTATGATCCAGAGTCCATGACAAAGAGCATGTGCTAGCAGATCTTCTTCCCTCACAAAATCTCCATTCACGAAAGAACCATCTCCTGCACCGCTGGCCCCCACCCAAACAACAAGGGTTTCATTTCTTCCTCCCTAAGTAAAGCAATCCGTCGTCTCTTCCGCTCTCGTCAATCCGATTTCTTTCTCGAAGTGTTTGCCATCTAAGAGGTTCGATTTCCTCCTTCTACATCGTCTCTGTCTTCGTACAAAGTCAAGCTTTGGATTCCACAAACCCTAGTTAAGTTGGATTTCATACTTCATCGAAATTGTTGGAATTATCTTGGCTTTTTCAATATGTTGAAATGGATTCCTTCTGTCATAGATTGGTTTAAGCTAGAATTTTCAATTCCTGCTATTAATTTGTATCCATAATTGGATGATCACCTTTCCTTTTCATTTCTTTATGTGCGTGTGTATAAACGCATAGTACATAATATTGGAAATATATTGGTTGAGGATTATTGAAAAGATAGTGTAGAGACTAGAGTGTTCACAAACCTTAGGCTATCTTCTTGAGTATTATTGAAAGGGAATTTGGAGGACTATCATTATTATTATTGCGTTGGAGATTTACAAACCCTAGGTTAGGGTTTTGCTTCAAACTTGTTACAGCATTGATCATGTGAGGGCGCCTGCAATAATTGAAATATGTAGAGTGGTAGAGTTGGGAAATTCTAGTTCAGATGATTAGGATGTTTCACGGTGATAGTGTTTATTTCGCATTAGTAATTGAACATAAATTGCCAAGAAATGAGGGATAGCAAAGGCCGAAGGGGATGCTTTTAGTTTTGGTTATAACTATAATTAAAGCCTGGAAGATTTTTTTATGTGGATGCTTGAAAGAGGAGTAAGGTATTTGCTACTGAGATGCCAACCAGTAAGGAAAATAAAGGGATTAGAAACCTCTTCAATGGACTAATTTCTGTCTTTGCACCACACCCCACCACTAGCAATGTAGATTGTTTGTCACATTTTTGATATATTGCTTGTGGTTTCGTAGTTTTTGCCTAGTTGTAGTCAGAATGGTTTGGTAGCTCAATTTGATGGTGAGGCCTTGCATCTTTCTGTTTAAAAATTATTAGACACTTATTTTCATTGGAACTAACACATTGCGTGCGTAGTTCTTTAGCAAGCAGAGTTCGGCAGATCATCATACAATGGAAGGTTCCAGTTCGAGTGATAGTGGTGGTTCAAGTTCAGAATCAACGGTGGAGCTGAATATAAAGACTCTGGATTCACAGATCTATAGCTTTCACGTGGATAAAAATGTAATTTAGCCAGTCATCTTCATTTTTTCCTGTTTGTTTTTTCCAAATCATTTACAGAAATCTGCAGTTCATTTTTCTAAGACTGTAATAATGATGAAAGTATTTATTGATGATTGCCGCATTCAAATTGTCTTTTTGTTCGTGGATATCTTTTTTTATTATGAGTACCTGTAATACGCAATGGTAATATACATTTTGGCGTTGCTGTCAATAATTTTGTACTTATGATTTACTCTTGATATTGAACAATTTCAGATGCCTGTATCACTGTTCAAGGAGAAAATAGCTAGTGAAATTGGGTTGCCAGTTGCGCAGCAGCGTCTCATTTTTAGGGGAAAAGTCTTGAAGGATGATCACCTGCTTTCTGCATATCGTATCCTACCATGTCTATGATAATGTATTTCATCAGCCATATTAGAGGATCTTGGATTGTTCTCTTCATAAAAAGGATTTTTAGGTTATAGCACTAGACCTGTTTAATAGTATTCCAGTTTTTGGTTCTTGGGTGACATACTTTTTTGCTGCCTTGTTGGTCTCAGAAGCAATATGTGGTGTTGCTGCTATACTTTGGCAATGCAATTTCAGAATTTCAAGGAATAAGCATATGTGCTGGCTGGTTTCATGGTTAACTCTGCAGCCATTCGGATTGTGTTTATAAGATAAAAACTTCCCATCTTTTATTTCCTTCTCTCTTCCAATTTTTACCGAAGGGTATTTTGATTTCTGGTTGCACTACTTTGTATTTGGATTTCGTGTTCTTTTTGGATGGGGTAATGTAGTTTGTGGAGTGGTGGTTCAACTACGAAGGAAAGAGACTTTTGTCTATGGAATTCATGGGTGCTGGTTTGGTGGATCGTCGCTATTGCATTTGTTAATTTGCTCGCCAGGGTTATTTTCTTCTATATTAGTGGTCAAGGGAGATTCTTTCCTGTCCAAGATAGCGTGTTGCAGTTTCGATGCATCATATTTTTCACTATCCATGTATCGTCAATTAATACTATAAAGCCTTAACTAGGAATAGATGTTGAAAATGGGCATACATTGCACTTAGTTGTCAGGCAGCCTTCTGAATCACAGCCTGCTTCTGGGACAAATTCCGGAGAGACAAGTGCAAATAGTGGTAATAGAGGTATTGATTCATTGGCTCATTTGCTTTTATCCCGTTGTCAGTTGTATTTTTAGTCTTAAGGGGGGATCTCAACTATGATCAATTTTCTATGCTATTTGGCAGGACCGGATGCTAATACTGCCGCCCCACGTAATCGCATTGGACAAATATCTCATAGTGTAGTACTTGGGACCCTTAATGTTGGGGACCAGGGGGAAGGCATTGTGCCAGATCTGACTCGGGTGTGTGCGCAGACCTTTTGGCCTTTATGTGACACATTGATTTAATCATGAATTGAGTGTATTTGTTTAGGCAGGTGTGTGATATTCCTTGGTGCTCAACTTTCAGGTTATTGGGGCGGTTTTGAATTCGATTGGACTTGGGAGCCAGAATGCAAGTAATGTTGTTGGGGGTGTGCAACCCCCTATGCAGGTTGAATTTTACTTGTTTATCCTTCACTTTACTGTTGGCTGTGACTGTTTGATTGATTTGATATCTAAGTCATGTGTGACCTTAAGGAATTCACTTTTAAGTGCGTTGTTGATTGAGCATGTGGCCTTTGTAATGGTTTGAGGAAGATGGACCCGATGTGAATCTGTTCTATGCGCTAGTTACCTGATTAAACTAGTTGTTGTTTCCTGTGCAGTTCAACATTCCAGTTCAGGCTCCGCAAGGGCAGGCAACAGAAGGAACACGAAATAACTCTGGTGCTCAAAGCCAAGCTGGAACTCAAGCGCAGCCTGGACAGGCATTACCCAGCCAATTCTTACCCCAAGTTTTGCAAATGCCATTGGGGACAGCAATAGCCGTTCCTTCTCTTAATGCGGTAGGTTAAATTCTGCCTTTTCTGTTTTATTCTTAGTGGACTTGCATTTAGTTGTTTCTTCTTTATGTATGTTTTGTCTTTTCTTCAGCCAATTCCAGATTCTTTGCACACGCTTTCTGAGTTCATGAACCGCATGGAGGTGGTACTGTCACAAAATGGTGATAATTTCATAGTCCTAGTGTTTTTATTATGTTTTTGAAAGTTACTTGCTGAATGATGTATGAGTGTTGATGGTTGCGTATAGGGTATCTGCCAAATCAATCACCTTCCAACAGTGGAGATCAACCAACAACGGAACTGCCTACCACTGCACGCGGACTGTCAACACCTGAAGCATTGGCTGTTGTTCTACGGCATGCGCAGCGTCTGCTAACCGGTCACACTGTTGCTGCACTATCGGTACGCACTGGGTCAGATAGCTGTGTTGTGGCTTTCTGTTATGTGCTGTTAATATTACCCTTTATGAGGTCCTTTTTGGTTTCTCACCCCAAAGAACGTCGACTATCATAGCATGTCGTTGACATGCATGTTCTCGTGCATGCCATGTATGGACTTATGTCTTTAATTTAGTATTGTCATGCTCTTTGATTTCTTACTAATTGAAACATCTTTTATGTTACAGTTAGAATTAGAAAATGCGTACAAGTGCATCTATATATGCTGTGTAAGGAAAATAATTTGTAGTTTAGCTTGCTGGATAGATGTTTGAAACACACCTTAGACTAGATTCTGTTGTAGATTTTTTATGTACTAGTGCATGCCCGTGCCAGCTCGAACGATTAGCATACGCGAATAAATGCTGGACTCGCGTGCAATAGTGATGATTTTGCATTTGGGATACCATGCTTCAATGTAGAGCGTGAATCTTCAACAGTCATGACTCTTGTTTATTATTATCATCATGAACTCGCCTTCCTCATGCATGCATCTCTGTGCTACCGCCGTCACTAACCACTACATCCCTCATTTTCAAGATGCTATATCTAGCCATGGTCTAGCAAGATCAAACTATTAATCGTAATTAGACAAACAAAACGGTTCATCCTTCATCATAACAAACAGTACTCATTACCCTCACTTAAGAATGAATTATATTGAACAAAAGATAACTCCCCTACTTTACCTTACCGTAACCATGAAAAGTGATACAATGGACCATTAAGTTTTAAAAAAAATTCTTGGTCCTTCGATTATGCGGTCTTCATTATATTTCTTGGCTTCAAATACATACCGATATTCATTGCGTGTGCAATTTGAAGTTCAATATCCATTCATGTTCTTCCTGATTCTTACTCAAAAAGCGAACACATGTGGAATGCATGAACCAAATATTAAATAAGGAACAAAAGGTGTGAAAAGTTTAAATCCGTATTCTATTGAAACTCGAGTGCAAATCTACAAAAATAAAGCCTTGTCAAAGCCCTTACCAATGTAGGCTGGCATGGCGAATAATATTATATATGTTCTTTGAGGAACCTAAACAGAGAAAAAAAGACCAGTAATGAACACTTTTAGTATGTTAATCTTATTAACTCTTCTCAAGACCGTTAATTAGATTAAAGTACGAAAAGTACTGCAGAACAATAGGTAATATAAAATGATAAAAGAAAAGAAACTGAAAACAAAATATGTTCTTTTCGTCGAGGCTGAAACCAACATAAATTTTTTTCCCTGAACCACCCAATCAACATATGTGGATTGGATTATGAATTCATATATTTACGGGATTTCTCTATGCCTGAGAAGAGCAGAAAAGCATGTTAGACCCAAGTTGAGTGAATGGAAAGCAGTGAAAATATTTATTGGGTGAGAGATATGGATTTACATGGTAACACTTCAGTATCATCTTGACAGCGTAGTCGATTTGTTCATGGCTGACATTTGATGGATGGATTAATTACAAAACAGCAAAAATACATATTTGTGAAGTTCTCCTTGATTATAGTTGTGCACTGCCTCCAATTTGCTTGAAGGGAGTTTTTCGTGGAGAACTTTAAGTTACTATAGGATTTATAATTACAAGTAGGTATTTGAATTTAAAAGATGGGATTAATTTATTGTGATGAAGTAATTATTTGAAATTTGAAACTAAAAAGGAACGTGTTTGAATCAGAACAGATATCATAAATAACAATGGATTATTTCCATATACGAAATGTTACATTGTTTAAATTTAAAATAATCATGTAGCAATTTGACTCCTTTAAACCTCAAGTTATTATTTCCATCAATAGAAAATTTGTTAAGATTTTTTCACGGGAGGCCTTCTCACTAAATGACCCCTTTCGCTTACCATATTGTTTTGATATATAGTATAGAATTGCACAAAACATGGAATGGGTCTGTTGCACGGAATCTGGATCGTCTCAAATTGGAGAGAAACACATAGATCTGTTGCTATCTTTGGGAATTCAAAACTGATACGCTTCAATCTATCATTAATTTCATTGGAGAGAATCAATCTTCACCACTGGAAATTAACAACTCTCAATGTATTCCAAAAAGTTTGCCACATAGGACTCCCAACTACCAAAATTCATTACGGAGAATCTGGGCCTAGGATTGAACGAAAGATTCTAACAGAGCCTAGGATTGAACGAAAGATTCTAACACAATTCAATCCAAGCCCTTCAACCTGCCATGGCGGACAGTTGTGAGAGGGACATTTTGCAAAACCGCTCTCCACTGTTATATAGATGTAGTTACGTGTGTCCATCAGAACTACATATACCTCTAGTCATCTCCGTTTCACCCTTCTCCAAGACCAAGTATAATATACCGAGGCAATGAAAGGCTTGCAAATCTGCTGTTTTTTTTACCGGCAAGGGTCTTCTCATGCATTCTGTCAGGCGCAATCCGCTACGACCTGGATAGCCCCAGCCTTCAGGATCGACATTGTATGAACCTGCCTCTAAGGATCACATTCTACAACCCTATGTTCCAGGTCACATCTCCATCATCCTACGTGTTGGAATCTTGGCTATGAAGATCCCATCTCGTTGATATCAGCATATAGCTAACCTCTGAGTGAGGTCAATGTCACTCCATCCCTTCTTGGATGACCCGACTCGACCAATCTTTTGAAGAGAGGTTTTGACGAGGCATGTGGCACCTGGAAGGCTTGACTGACATTGTATAGCTGCTATCAGACATAAGGCCATTAACCCAGAGCGTGGATGCAGTGGGCGATCCTCTGACTTCCCTTCATATTTTTCGTTCAGAGGTCAGACCAGATTCCTCCAGTTTGTTGGCCGAAAGGGTTGAGGTCGCCTGTCTTAAGTGAGTGCCTCAGCTCCATTGCCGCCCTCTCTCCAAGAGTGCCTCAGCTTCTCCTCCACCTCTCTGTGTTGATTTTTGATTTGTCAGTGCATACATATGACTAGTTTCACCTGACATATATTGTGAAATTACACGTTAGGCGGTTTGTGCAACTGTGTCTCCTCGTGCAAGCATGATATGGCATGCATCTTGTCAAAGCATCCAACTCAAAACCAATTGGCAATGAGTGGAGAGGCCGCCTAGGCTCATATACTAGTTTTGTAGGAGATAATTAACTAATGTGGGATAAATTCCAACACTCCCTTACACGTGCGACTCCCGACTCGCACGTGGAGAGGTAAAGAAACGATCCACATGGATCACAATAACTAATGGTGCACTTATGGCACAAACAGGGGAAACAAACTAACAATCAATGAGCCTTGCCCAAAATTCTCCCAAACTTTGGCTCTGATACCATGTTAAAGCATCTAACTCAAAACCATTTGGCAATGAGTGGAGAGGCCGCCCAGACTCATATACTAATTTTGGAGGATATGATTAACCAATGCGGGACAAACTCCAACATATCTTAACAAAGGTAAACCGGAGACTTTATATGTGCGTTTCTCAGATATAATTCCTATCTAAGTGCAATTGACTTTGGGTTTCATTTATTTGTACTAAATAGTGGTCAATTAAGATAGTATTGAGTCTCAATACTGATTGAAATGAAACCAAGTTTGAAAATTTGGAAGTACAAAGATGAATCCACAATCTCTCACATATTTAGTGGTGTCAAGTATAGTAATGCACGAATATGACCACGCCTTAGTTGAATAAACCTTGTATTTGATGTCCACCTTTTAATCTGATGTTGTAATCCGCTGCAACTCTGTAGCACATTGCAGGACGTCTGGAGCAGGAGGGTAGCTCTATGGATCCTACAGGTAGGGGTCAAATTCAGACAGAATCAATGCAAGTAGGGTCGGCAATGCAGCATTTAGGTTCTCTTCTGCTAGAGCTTGGGAGGACAATTATGACTCTGCGCATGGGTCAATCTCCTGTAAGCTCTTGTTCCTTCTTTTTACTTCAGGTTTTGAGTTAATTTCAGTTGTGACTGTTTGTATCTGTATTGCAGGCTGAGTCTTATGTTAATGCCGGTCCTGCAGTTTATATTTCTCCATCTGGGCCAAATCCTATAATGGTTCAGGTTAGTAATTTTATGCTTCCATTTTTCATATTGGTAGCATTAAGCAGTGGGTTCTATTGAGCTGAAAGCATTTTGTGGTATTAAATCATGGTCCAGAGTACATTTCATTGAAGACTAAATTGGATTAGTCAGACTGAAGTTCGAGTCTGAAGTACCAAGAATGGTCCTAGTGACGAACCAAAAAAGTTTGTGTTTTATTTTGATGTGAGAGGAAGTGAGGGCAGGAAACTTGGTGGTGGTGTTTTTTCTTAAGAGTTGTCTATTAGATTATTCAAAAGAGTTTTGGTTATTATGTAGTTGTTTTGAGTTTTTTTGTTGCTGGTCGAGAACTCACGGTTGTGAAACAAAGTGGTGTTGTTTATGTCTAAGAGGGTTAGGAAAGTTTTTGGTTTGACACAAGGTGGATGTGGTTATGAACAAAAAGTGGTGGTGTTTATATTAAAGTTTGGTCTGAACTAAAAATGTTGTGCGTTAGTGTGGTTTATTGGTTATGACGCAAAGTGGACTTAGTTTTTCGGAAGCGTGGTTCTGGTTATGACCCATGATGCTGTTGTTTTACCCAAGTTTGTCTTAGTTGCTAATGAAATGGTGGTCAGTTGTGACTCAATGTGGTATCTTGGGTATCATCTGAAGTGGTGGCTGTTAGGCACCTGACGTTAGTTATGACTTAATGTGGTGTTAAACTATTAATTATGCAGTCTTGGACATGTCTCAAAGTGCTGGCGTCATGACTTTGTGTGGTGTATTTTAGGAAGTGGTAATGGTTATGTCTACTTATGAATTAGTTATGCCTAGTGTGATACATTTGTATCTTTGCAGCCATTTCCTCTTCAAACCAACTCTCTGTTTGGTGGTTCTCCGGTTGGTTTATCAAATCCTGGGGCTTTTGGGCCTGTTGGTATTGGAGCCGTTCCAAGACATGTAAACATACACATACACACTGGTAAGGATGTTGTAATTTTACTAGTTTAACACCTGCCATGTGCGTTCTTATATGACTAGACATGATTACATCCTCGCTTGCAACTATTTTTTCAGCTGTAGGTCCTAGGGCACCTAATACAGAAGGAGTGCAGGGAGAACGTGTAAACCGAACTGGTTCTGGTGATTCCGGCCAAACACGAGCTCCGTCCATGAGAAATGTTACTGCAACTGCTGTCCCAACTCGACCCACTGTGACAGGTTCCAGTACGCCTCAAACTGCCGCTTCTGTTCCTCAGCCGTCAAATGATTTGGTTCCGCTATCTACACTTGTAGCCGAAGTCAATTCACGAATTAGGAACTTTGTTGATGACATGCGGAGTGAAAACCAGGCTCCATCAGGTGGGGAAAAAAATAAAATGCCTGAGGTCACACTAGTATAACAGTCATGTGGTTTACTGAACTGCCTTTTGACATCATGTAGTTCAAGCGGAGAGTTCAAGCGATCAGAATCCACCAGTTGTATCTGGTGGTGGGAATGATGAAGGGAACAATCAGCTTATAAATGCTGTTGACAAAGGAGCTGGCAAGGCGAGGGAAGGTCAGAAGGTACATTTCTTTATCGACACTGTTTTCATTTGGCTTACTTATACCAGTTGTTAACTAGAAACTGGAAATCTGGAATTGATTACCAGGCACATCTAGAAAGCAGCCATACGAGCAATGAACAGGTCACAGAGAATGGTGTGAAACACAAAGATTTGTCTTCTAGTAGCTCAGCCGGAGGCTCTAGTAGCTGTTCTAATACAGAAACTACATTGAAGTCAGTGGTTGGCTCAGAATGTGCTCCAAGATCTGCTCAGGGGAACAGTAATCTAGATGGTACCACAGCTGTTCCACTTGGATTAGGGCTTGGAGCTTTGCAACCTAAGGTTTGCTGATTGTTGTGGCTGTCGCCTATTATAAATTCTTATTTAAGTACAAAAAGTATCCAGTTGAGATTTTGCCTTAGGCCTTATGGAGGTAAGTGGCCATGCTTATAAGATCAGAGCCTTCTCCTTAACGGCCACTCTCTTTTCTCTAGAGCTACATCAAATCTCTCACTCTCCAGTTTCGATGGCCCTATGCTACCATGCTAGTACGCTTTTCGTTGGTTTTTTTTTTTTTTTTCCGCCTATGAAATTTCCTGCTACTTGTTTATGGTTCAAGAAAGAAGAAAATAATAGTATGCCAGAGAAAATTTCAAGAATTTTTACTTAATTCAATGATGCATTAAGTCTTAATGAAATGCTTGCCTTCTTTTTCCTTGGAGGGCTCACTCTCTGCCCACATCACTTTTTTCTGATATGTAAATAATTAAATGAGAAATAAGGCAGTAAGGGAATGCTGGCCGTACACAAAAAGGCCCTATACACCACCAATATTTGACAAGAAAAGCTCAAACCAATGTAAAAACTGATCAATAGAGGGATTACATTCTCCCTTGTACCAACTATACAAACTACAAATCTCAAAACTTTTGATTCTAAATAAAAGGCTTCTTGACCCCTTCAAAGCATCTTGAATTTCTTTCACGCCATATAGTCCACGTCGAACAAAGAGGGATCATAGCCCAAATACGCTTCCTTTTCTTGCCCACTCTAGCCCGGTTCCAAGCAATTAGAAGTTCCATAACATTCCTCGACATAGCCTATTTTAACCCATACCAAGAAAACACCATGAACCATAGCTCCCATGCTACTGGGTAAACCTTTTACACATGCAACACCTATTAACAATGATTCTCTGCCTACAGGTCAAATTATCGATAGTAAGGATCATGCCTTGAGCCGTGCACCAAGCCAAGAAACTCACCCTCAACGATGCCACTGTCTTCCAAATCGCTTGCCAAGGGATGCCCACATTGTTCAGTAATGTGGCTCCTAAATATAAATCTTTGCTACTTGCTGCCATTCTTCATTCCATCTGCCATTTGTCATGCACTCTGTAATTTGATTTATAACTTCATTCCCACAATTATTGCCCATTGTACCGGACTAAAATTGTTCAATACTTGCATCTCAGATTCGAAGTAGGCAACCAAGATCAGTTGGCAGGGATAGTGGTAGTACGACCTCTAGTGCTCCCAATCAAAACCAACGACCAACTGTAGATGGACATCAGGCTTTGCAATCTCTTGCCTCTCTTGCAAACCAGAGGAATATAAATACCCCATCTCCAGGACAGCTACCTCCTGCCCTAGGGCAAATTATGGAAAGTCTCCAAATGGGAGGGCAAGGAGCTGAATCAGCTGATGGCAATTTTGATGCAGCAAGTGTTATGTCTCAGGTTCTTCATACTCCTGCTTTAAATGGTCTACTGGCAGGGGTTTCAGAACAGACTGGTATAGGTTCTCCTGATGCTTTGAAGAATATGTTACAACAGTTTACTCAGAACCCTGCGATGAGGAATACAGTAAATCAACTTGCTCAGCAATTTGACAGCCAAGATCTTGGGAGCATGTTTTCGGGTCTCGGAAGAGGCCAAGGAGGAGGCATTGACTTGGCCAGTATGGTTCAACAGATGATGCCCATTGTCTCTCAAGCTCTTGGGGGCGCGCCCACAACCTCTCAACCGACATCTGTCTTCAGACCTGATCCCCAGTCTCAGTATGTTGAGAGAAGTTCAGATAGAGATGAGAAAGCAACTGATCAAGAATCTCAGGTTTGTATATTAGATATTAAAATCATGAGCCCATGCACGAATTCCGGAGATATATATAGTGTTCATGCATATCTGATGACAGAATAAACTTCCAACTGGCTTCCCTTTATGTGGCACTACATGCTGACCTTTACTTTAACTATATGCCTATATGTTATGCATCCAGCTCAGTTCATTTGTTTCCTGGAACAATCTTGTTGTCTTTTAGGTAAAATCCAATCTAACTACTAACTAGAGTACAATCAGTCCTCCTTCTGGGACAGTCAGCGGTGTTCTAAAACAAGGTATTCCTTGTCTGAGTACTCGCTCCAAGGTGCCTGGCCGAGGGGACTAATCCCTACTCGGTGGGCATTACTCACCGACTACTTGCCAACTAACATCAACTACTCACTCCAAGGTGCTTGGCCAAGCGACTACCGAGTAGCGAGTTTTAGAACACTGACAGTCAGTTTGGCTGAATTTTGATCCAGTGAATGGATTGATGCTCTGGAATTAGTCACTGAGGGACAAAGGTCCTCCCTGGTTTGTCTTAAACTTATCTTTCTGGCAGGAAATGCAGTGTTGGATGTGTCAAATGCTTCAGATTTTGTGATTAATATGCATGGAAGACCTGTATAGCCTGTGATCACAAGACATTGCAATTTAACAGTTAATTTGTTCCTTCCTCTGCACCCTGTCAAAAGAAATTATGGTGCTTTCTATAGTGATAAGTGTTGGATGTGGCCCATGTGAGTGAAGGCATTGTCTCAGGAGCTAGTAAGAGCCTAGGATCCTTGCCTTCTTCGAGTCGATTTTTTGTTCTAAGAGCCCATTTGTTAGCTGGTCTATTTGGCCAGGCAGACTAAATGCCCAGACTAGCTAATCCGGTGTTTAGTAGGCACACACCCGTATTTAGTCCCTTTGCAGCCAGACTACTAATGGATGGGGTATATTACCTGTCCCTAATTAGTCACCCTCTCTTAGTTGCCCAATTTCCCCCCGCCACCCCCAAACTCGGGGATTAAAAGGAACTTTGAAGGGCAAGCAAGTAAGTTGTCACCTTTTTCATCATCCACCCAATTTTATTCACCATACAAACTAGCAACCAAACCAACGATAAAATAATCGCCTTTCTACCATATCCTCTTGTTATGCCCCTTCTTGATGGATCTCCCAGAACTAGTTAACAAATGGGCTCTAATGGGGTAGTTGTTTCTCTTGGATTTGTACTATATCTATGCTGGCTTGCTGAGGTTCTACCCAGTGCATTAATCCACTTGCCATCCAGACTAATAGAGATACAGTGCCAGACAAAGGAGGATGTAGGAAGATCTCATTGGCAGTTTTGGACTATTGCTTTTTCTGACAAAATGGTCCCGTTAGTTTTCATTTATAATTTATAGTTAAGTAATGCATTTTGTTTTTCACTTTTCATTCCCTTTCTTGTTGATGCTGCTTTTTTGTTCTGATGTAAAACTGCTATTCATTGGAAACTGATTGAGCTGTTTTGTAAAAGTACGCATCCATGTGCACATACTTTATATTAGTGAATTGATGGTTGAATGATGAGGAAAGAATTCCTTACGAATTGTTGTTGGGACTGCTGCATCTGTCTAGATTGACCTTGAAGCAGTGGTTCAGAGAATTGAACACCAGAATCCTCCTGGTGAAATTTTCCGTTCTATGGCTGAAAGTGCTGCCAACTTGTTTGACAACGATAGTGGAGACGATCTTGTGAATGAACTGTGCTGCGATGAAGGTCTTGCCAGTGTAAGTATCTTATCTTGTGATGCTTTCATTTGTGCTACTTTTAAAGTGAAAACAAGTGTGTGTTTATGAGTCCTAAATGAGTATCTGTTGTCTGTTGCATTGCAAAATTAACTCAGCCGGTTTTGGGGCACTTGCAGGAATTTGTGGAGGTTCTTGGTCATGATCTTCGTCAACGACTTAAGAATGAAAAAGGCTCTGGGGAGAGGTCATGATTATATTGTATTGTCAAGGAAAGTTTCTGATTATTGTAATTGTTATGGATGGTGACGTCCTTGGTAATTATTGGCACCGTTGTCACTTTTGAGTTTGTTTTTCCCTATATTATTGCCTGCACAGATGTTGAGTTGTGTTTTCAAGTATAGTTTATCGAACTTGTTTCAGTTGTTCCTATTTATTGAAATGCATTGGGATATTACCTTTCTGTAATTCTGGGTTAGTGCATAGGTTTGCTTCGAAACCTTCATTGCAGATCCCTTGAGTTGTGCCTTGTTTCTTATATTTTGTTCGTAATCTTTTGCTTGCATCACTATTGTGTAGCCTGGGAACGCAAGGCCCGCTTTTCGTGCTGGATTGGCTGTCTAACGCGGCTATTTAATCAGGAATTGAGAATGATTTCGTGGGTTTAGGTCTCTTCGCTAACTTTTCAAACCCTCATGAGCTCATTCGTTTATAGTATTACCTATACCGGTAATCTGGTTCCTTTTTAGCGGTTGGAACACGTGAAAATCTTGAGAGGAAAAGTTTTTTGCACGGTTCAGTCATTTCAGTGATTGGAAATGCATTAGAATACTGGGACAGGATAAAACAGCAGAGGATTTGAGCTCCCTTGCCACGAACTGCACTGGTCTTGAACGGGGGATCGCACATCGATAGATGTAATTCCCCTGAACTCCGGTGTTGTTTGCTTGTGAGTTTCGTTCTTTTTCCAACTACTGTTCCCAAAAGCTAATTGAGAAGCTACTATGGATCCGCCTGTGAAAGTGAAATGACTAGATGAGGCATTCCAGTTGAACATTTTCTGGCACTGTCACGTACTCTTGCGAGTACTTTCTACACATGTGACATGCCCGTTAAAGTTACCCTTTCTTTGGCTGAACTAGACCTTTCTGTATGAGAGGTTATAGCTTCCAATCTCAATGGGTGAAATTTCATAGTAATAAACTCACAACTACAGTAGCAATTAACCCATTTGTTTTGTAGCCTTGAAGCATAGATCATCCATGAAAAAAAATTCATATCAATTGAATACCATAAAGACTTCATCGAACGCTATTTTTCTTCAAAGAAATGAAGGGTTAACATAAGTATGATTTGTTCATATGAATAACAATGATGGGTTAGTTTTTATTTTTTGCATACCAGAGAAATCGTCATGAACTTTGATTTTTTAATGTAGAACAGGTAACTACTTAATGCTCGCAACTACAAGTATTTGTGTGAAATAGTATGGGCGAAACCTTGAAAACTCTTCAGGGAAAAAGAGCTAATAATGGATCAATGATAATTGGGATCTATGGTACATAATTTTTGCGATTTTATATTTTCAGACTGCGCAGTGAAAAGTTATTTTTGCTATTTTACCTGTCAAATTATTTTAATTTATTCGAAGTTAATATGTCTCCTACTGAATTTCAATATTTAAAAGATTATGAATTTCACTTGCCCCATAAAACTCTTTTTTTTATTTAGTAGAGATATTGTAGCTTAGTCCCATCACACTACATCACTATTTGTAATTGTAAGGGATTCCATCGCCCTTTATATCATACCAAAGTAAAGGGAACTGTTTAGCCCTGATGGAAAACTACACCTGGGCCTTGCCTAATTAAGTCGTGGTTTCCACAACTCAAACCAACTCCTTATTAGTCGTGTCCTAAGTCCCATTGTGCGTGCGCATACACGTGAAAGAGCAAAAGTGTCTTCAAATTACATTTCAAACAATTAAAATTTGTAAAAGCGAAAATCGAGAGGACGAGCCGAATCCGAGGATTGAGACAGGAAGTGCATGGCATTAAGGATCATTACGATGATAATTCACCGAAGCCTAAAGACTCCGGCCGGCCCTGTTTACTGAAAACGAATTTCGTTTCATAAGCTCCGGCGAAAAGGGCCTCTCGATAGGCGCGCTTTGTGGTGATTCAGAGCGTTTGATAGTAAAATGGAAGAAGAAGCGGGGGTGGTTAAGCCGAAGAAGAACGGCGGCGGCCGACTCTGCTCCCTATGCAACCAACGAAGGCCCGCTCTCAAGAGACCCAAAACCCTAGAACAAGTACCTCAATACTTTTTCCGTACCTTTCCTCAAATTCTACTCTTATTTTATTTTATTTTACACAGCGCATGTGAATTTATGTGATTTTTGCGTGCCAAGATTTGCAAGGAGTGTTTCTACACTGTGTTCGAGGAGGAGATCCACAGGGTGATCGTTGATAACCAGCTGTTCAAGCCTGGGGAACGTATTGCTATTGGCGCTTCTGGTGGGAAAGGTAATTTTCATTTTGCTTCTGTTTTATGGATAGTTATGTGCGATTTTGTTGGATTTTGATTGGCGGAGACTACTGAGGGTTGCAGCTTATTGGTTGGCTTATGGTTTCTTGCCTAGGCTTCATATACTTGTTGCTTTGGTTTAGTTACAGAAGAATTTCTAACGAATTGCTGGTGTACTTGAATCTTGTAGGTGAAGCACTGCAATTTAGATACTGTAGCAATTCATTAGCATCTATCTATCTATCAATACTCTATACAAATTTGTTGAGTGCAATACTAAATTCTAGCATTTTGTTTTTTTCTCCTTTTTTTTTTTTTTTGGTTGAAATTGGAAAAAAGAGAAACGTGGTGGAGGGGGTGTGGATTTAGAGAGAGAACGTGGGAGGGGAGGGGAATTTTGAGGGAGAGAGTTGGATTTTATTGCGTATTGAAGATAACTGAAAATTACACATTCTAATTTTCTTTTGTTTTCTTTGTTTATAATATTCAATTCATTTGAGTTAATTACTCACACTTCAAATTTTCAGTGCTGCAAAGATGCATGTATATGGTCGTTAGGGTCTCACTGCAGGGGCATAGGCTATGCGCTAGTGATGTATATGGTCATTAGGGTCTCACTGCATGGCAGCAGTGTAGAATAAAAGAAGTGGTTGACAATTGTACCTTATTCCCGTTCAAACTTTATTCTGCATCTTCTTTCTCCGTCTTGATTTGCTTTTTGTCCCCCTTTTCTTTGATGGATGCATTTTAAGTCAGCTCTGTCCGGCTGAGAACATGTATTCTGATTCATGAACATGATTTTTTTTTCGTCCTCATATTCTTCTTCCTTTGGGCTGCGCAGATTCCACAGTTCTTGCTTATGTGATGTCAGAGCTGAATCGTCGTCACAATTACGGCCTTGATCTTTTTCTCTTGTCAGTCGATGAAGGCATCACGGGGTATAGGGATGACTCTTTAGAAACTGTCAAGAGAAATGAAATCCAGGTAAGTGAACTTGGCCAAATGTCAATGAGTTTTGACATTTGAATTCATATTTTTTTCATGAATCTAGTGCAGTTTTCCATTTTGATCATTTTATTGAGTTGGCACCCTTGCCTTGGCCCTTATATTTTAGATACTGTGCATCTTATCAATCTTTAAGAGGGAAGCCATTCCATGCTACCAAACTCCGTTGCATTGAAAGTCAACGACTATTATTCTCCATTTTTCGTTTTTTAAATTTGTGTTTGTATAAAATTTAATTAGTCAGTGAGCTAATTCGAACATGGTTAAAAAAAAAAAGTGAGCTAATTCGAAGAGTTGGCAAACGTATGGTCAAGTGGTAGAGTAGTTCAGGTAGTTCATGACGTGATGTGCCTTTAATTCTTGGAAAAGTGATAATAAGTTTGTACGATTTCTAGCAGTCTTGCAATATGAGCTGATCTTATTTAAGACACTTGCTCACATTACCACCCACTTCGCTTATTTGTGATTTTGCTGTAATAATAGTCTCAATGCACATGTGGGACTTAATTTCACAATTTATATGAAGTCCTTTATGTGTTTTGATTTATCAGGGCAGCTCTAGTGCAACTCTGCATGTGCCATGTTTAGAGTCTTATCCTTTTTACAGCCGGTCCCAAGCCCGGATAAAGGAGGAGGTGTGTGTATTAGGTAGCTAACATCCAGCACGTAAAAGCCTTGTTAGGTTTTTGTTAGGTCTTTATTACATGACTCCTAATATTTTCCCATATCACAACCGTGTTGGATCCACATCAGAGCAGCTCTAGTGGGGACATTTTTGCTTATTTGTAATTGGTCCGTTAAGTTCTTCCCCTGCAGAAAAATACTTGATACTTTTGCTCCTCTAGTCTTTCCTTTATTATATTGTAGGTAACTTACTAAAATGCTTGCTTTCTGTTTGAAGCTCTTTGCTTTTCTGGTTAATAATATTTCTCTTAGTCTGCTGTGTTCCTAATTAACGACTCCTGTACTTGCATGTTTTTTAGTATGGACTGCCGCTAAAAGTGGTGTCTTACAAGGACCTGTATGGATGGACAATGGATGAGATCGTGAAGATTATTGGTTTGAAAAACAACTGCACATTTTGTGGTGTGTTTCGTCGCCAGGTAAAGTACTATGCTCTTTCAAATTGACAAGCTCAATCTTTTATTCGCTTTATGTATGACTAATACGTTCCGGGCTTGTAAATGAACATTACCGAGCAGGCCCAGTTTCTTATTTCTGTTATGAAGAGATTAAGAAAGATGTGGGGCCTTTAAATTATGCGTGACAGGGCCCTACAGTTTTTAGTTTGATAAATTCTGAAAACAATTTTTTTTTTGCTAATTTTCATGTACAATCCTAATGTTAGATTTGATGTTTTTTTAATGTCAAATCAACACATTCATAGTATGATTGGTAACATAAATTTTATCAATGCAAACCTGTAGAATTACATAATTAGATGCCACGGTTTTTATGAAATGTCTTCAGAATATGTGCTTGTGTTCATCTGCAATCTAGTTTGGGACCTGTTGCCCCAACTGCCCACTCCCCCTGTCATTGGAAACTTACATATTTGAAAGTTTGTTGAATTTGATTGTGATTATGGAATGCTTTACCCACTAGGCCCTTGATCGTGGTGCTGCATTACTGAAAGTAGACAAGCTAGTTACTGGGCATAATGCAGATGACATTGCTGAAACAGTTCTTTTAAACATATTACGAGGTGATATTGCTAGGTAATTATCATCCAAGTTTGTTCTGTTTTCTTTCACCTTTTTATTTGGTGAATCGAAGTGATGCTATGTTGTAGGTTGAGTCGATGCACCTCGATAACCACTGGCGAAGAAGGACCAATACCAAGATGCAAGCCATTCAAGTACACCTATGAAAAGGAGATTGTTATATATCCTTGCCATTTGGTTGCTCATTTTTGCCCAAGGTGGCATTTGCACATTAATTCTTAATTTTCAACTTTTATGAATCCGATTAGTTGTCAAACCTTGACCAGCTGTTCACGTATGCTTATTTCAAGAGGCTGGACTACTTCTCCACTGAATGTAATTCTTCAAACCTGTTTCCTTTTAAGCTATTGGTTCTATGATCAGGTCTATAGATTAGGTGTATGCTAGGTGGGGTTTTCTTTCTCTTACGACATGAGTTTTGGTAATTTGTTTTCGTCCCTGTTTTTGCTGGCGGAGGAAGACACCTACAGTAATGAATCTGGAGGTTGATGAATACTTTTTTATCTTTGGACGCTATTGTTGCTCCCAACTTGGAACTTTTTCATTTCTGCTTCTCTCCATATTCATTTGACAAGAACTTTTGCCGCCTTTCTTAGATGAAATACCTGAATTGAGTTTCTCAACAACCTATACATCTTAGGGGTTTGTTTATAGAAGAATATAAACTTTAATGGTTTTCTTAATTGAGCTTATTTATCTAAACCGTTATTCAAGTCATTTCACTTTTTAATTAAATGGTGTTTTCCGGAATCCGGTCATATTTCTGAAATTTAGTTTGGTTGAATGTAGGTTTTCTAGAATGCTGCATTTACTCAGTTTCATTGCCATGCTCTCCCCATTGAATGGAATATACGAGAATTAACTCTACATGCAATATATCTATTGTCAAGTGTGGTCGTACTTTTGGGGGCTTATTTATTGGATCTTTTTTCTTTTTGCTTGAATATTTTGTCAGTTGGATGTTGTGATGTATGTTTTCTATCCACCTTTCCCTGTTGTAATGCTTTATTTACTGATTTTGTCTGCTTCTGAAATTACAGGCATTTATTCCCCGAATGCTTATCGTGGTTTTGCTCGTGAGTTCATTAAAGATTTAGAGAGACTCAGGTTGTTATGTTGTTAATTGTTTTTTTCCCAGGAGCAAGTGGCATGTCTTTTTGGAAAGAAGTTGTACATGTATTTTGGTTTAACGACTTGATGGTTCATAACTGCAGACCAAGAGCCATACTTGACATCATTAAATCAGGTGAGGATTTCAGGATCTCCACTTCTACAAAAATGCCGGAGCAGGGAACCTGTGAACGCTGTGGTTATATTTCCAGCCAGGTAAGTGTTTTTGACTTCAATCCAAAACATCATGAATTTTGGTTAATGCAAGATGTTGATTCTAGAGTTGCTTATCTCTCGGGTTTAGCATTTCAATCCTAGACTTGGTGGTTGGCCAACCTGTATGGGACCTTGTCCAGTTTACACAAATATGTTATTGTTGCCTTTCTGTAGCGAATAAAAGGTTAGAAGTTTCTAACTTGTTTTTGGACCAGGTGTCATAGCACAATTGCTATAAATCCATGACATGACATGAGCTATTGGCTTGAAGATTGCTTGTTTTTCCCTTTTTTCTCATGTAACTACCTTCTGTTATTTGAATTTTGTGACAATTCCACCTATTTTCCCAGTCCAGTACCCCTTTATTCTCCAGTGAACGAGATTTAAGGACTGGCTACTCAATGTACCCTTCAATGTCTGTTTAGCCATGTATCCCATTTTTCTACCATGATTTTCTATTGACAAACTTCAAGATAATCGAGAAACTCCTCAAAACAGATTATTGAGCAATCACGATGATTGACATATAGCATTTATTGTCAAATGATTCCAGGGGAAGGATTCTTCGTTGATGACGCACTTGCATTTATGTCAATGGGAATGGGAATACTTACCCTATGTGTTCATATATGTGCAGAAATGGTGTAAAGCCTGTGTCTTGCTGGACGGATTGAACCGTGGTTTACCTAAGCTGGGTATTGGCCGAAGTAGAGGTCCCAATGGTGATCGTCAAAGGGAAATGAAACAGAGTAATGGAACCAGAAATATTCAGAGCAAACAATGTGGAACATTAGATTTCTGAGGATGTCGTGTGGACAACTTCAACTTGGTTCCTCTTAAACTTGGGCCTTCATTTATGGACTCTCAAGGGACGGGAGATTACGAACTAATTTGAGGTTGGACGTATGCCCAGCGGGGGCATGTTCCCCACTCAGTTTTGTTGAATCATTCACACCCAACTCTTCAAATTTTTATTGTCCTCACTCGCCGAACTTCACGGTCCATGACGGTCACCGTAGCCCTTTCTCAATTCCCTTCTTTTCTTTGTTGTTGTGATTTATTGGAGTTTTCCCCCCTTTATATGGTTCACGTTTTGGGGACGGTCTGTGGATTGGTAATCAATTTAGGGATTAAATGTATCCACCGATTGCAGTCAATGGGGCCAACAGGCAACATCCCAGCAAATAGTTTTGGCCTGTGCTTCATTTGTGTCTTGTTCCCCACCAGCACAGCGTCCCACAGTGTCATATATGCATTGCTGGTGTCTTCCAATTTGAAACAATCGCGTTCGAAACGCATGTGATTTGGGGAAAAAAAGAGAGGTTTGAAGCGCGTGGACCCTTGGAGAAGCGACTCAATTGGCTACGTTAGTGTGTATGTAACATTATCGTTACCAGAGTACGTTGTGATGGATTATGTGTGATCGAACCATGTAGTGTCACCAAAAGGCTTTCCATAGTGCCGTTTGCGTCAAAATTTTTATATATTTTTTGGATTATTGATTTCTATTGACAAGAGTATTTTAAAAAGAATAGAATTATGAAATAAAGTTAACTTGTTGTGAGCAAGGACATAAATAATTCAAAAAAAATTCTGTTTCGATTTTCTCTGTCTTTAGTGAATTTTTTAAAGATTTGATCTTAAATTTTTAGATTTCCTTTGCAGATAAGAATCAATAGTCAAAAAAAATAACACTTCGCTCAATTAATTATTTAGCCGAAGAAGAGTGCTAAGGACAAAGAAAATTGGCAAAGAAAAAACCCTTAAAGTGTAAATGAATAATCTAGATTTATTGTGCAGTACATCTAAATTGTTTATGTATATTTTAAAGATATTTTCTTTGTCTATTTTTTTTACGCCTAATATTTCTCTTAGCGGAAGCACCCGCAACAATCAATTGTGTACTCTTTTTAAGACGAGAATGCCAGCCGACGTCATGCAAATTCCTAGCATGTGCCTATCACCGTCGGTAGACTAGGCCCCACGCACGTGAAAGGAATTACTACTACTGTTCTATTTTCCCTCCACAAAACTCAACAATCTATTTTCTTAATTTTGCCGCCACTTCCAACAGCATATTTTAGTATTTTTTTGTTGTCACGTGGTTATCCAACATATTTGCTTGAGTGAGCATGAAAAAACAAAATAAGCGCTTGTTTTTCGTGAGGTTTATGAGGTCGCATGTTTGAATCTCATAGAATTCAAACATTTCAAATCTTGGGAGAGGATTTGTTCGGTTTTTAATTTCAAGGTTCAAAAATTAATCGAGGTGGACGCAAACTAACCCGAACATCTGTTTATTTAAAAATACAAGGTGTTAGATAATTCGAGACTTATGCCCTGTTTGGATTAGGATTTGAAATTTTTTTTGAAAAATAGTATGGGTAATAAGTGGAGAGAGATAGAGAGAGAAATATTGAAAATAGGAAGAATATAGATGAATCTAAGAGGTATTTTTTGAAAAATGATTTTTGAAAACTAAAAGGAACAAGGCATTAATGAGATCATATGGTGTCAATTGCGCAGCCATGTTATCCACTGAACTAGCCAATCTGGACAACTAACCATCCCAATCCCCATCCGTACGTGGTCCTAATCCTTCTTTAATAAGCCTGCTGTCCTCATCGAACTTCCAATCTAGTTCTAGTAGAAAACTTGGTTCCAATATATATGACATGTCCGAATTATTTCCAGGGTGTTGCTAAGCGGCATAATAGTGGGGCAAGTTAATGGCAATTAATCATCACGCCAAACACTCGTGCTTTTGAAAAGATTCGAATCCTCATCTTCCTTCCATATGAAAGAGGTGAGAAAGTGTGATTGAATTAACCGTAATCACGTAGCCGGCTGGGAGGGAGGAGAGTACACATGCACTCTCCATGGGAATTAGTGCTGAGCGGATACCACGTAGTGCTCGCTCGCTCATCCAAGCTGTCTATTGCGTGTTTGAACGTCTCAGATTTGGAGAGAGAAAAATGAGATAGAAAGTGTTGAGGTGAGAGAAAATAGAGAGTTTTAATCCGAACCATCCAAAAGTGTATTGGATGGCTCAGATGCGCCAAACAGGTACCACGTAAGATATACTCGTTCGGCATTGAAAAATCACCCCTCTCTATGGGTATATGGCCCCAAAACCCACTACACAATACACACCACAAGCCCCAACAACTACGGAGTACTAGCAAAACACAACCATGTGGCCTGTGGGTGCTCAATGGCCCAATTATTAGGCACTCTCCCCGGAGTCCCACGTGACATTGACATGTAATACTTCTCGTAAATAAGAAATCGTTACCAGACAATGTGGGTCGCTCTTTATCTCTCAACTATTCATATGTCGTTAACCTGATAATTTGTCGTTACGTACTGGCAACAACATAGAGTAGTCCGGGAACACTAAATAATTACTCGTGCTGGCCGGTGATTCGGTGAAGGAGGAAAGTCCTAATTCAAATGATATTTGCCTCCACCGACACTTCAATTTCTCCTCCTTTTTTTTCCCGCTGTCCAGTTTCCCTCTCTTTTTTCCTTATCATCTCCGGTTTAACTTTTCTCTCTCGATTTTTCTACCCTCTTTGTATTTAGACCTGGTTAATAGGTCGTGTCGGGTCGTGTCAGTTGGGTTCGTGTCACAAATCACCCAACCCGAACCTGACCCATTTAGAATTTGTGTTTATCGAGTCGTGTCATTTTCGTGTTTCGTGTCAGAAATGCTCAACCCTAATCCGTTAACTTCGTGTCGTTATATCGTGTCTGTTACTCAACTCTATATAAATTTACAGATATACCATATATTATGTATATATGTTCGTGTTAATGATTGACATAGATTTGTAATCGTGTTAGTCGTGTCAATTTCTTATCTTGCGTGTTCAACCCGAACCCGAACCATTTAGAATTCGTGTTCTCGAGTTGTGTCATTTTCGTGTTAGAAATGTTCAACCCTAACCCGCTAACTTCGTGTCCGGTTCGTGTCGTGTTATCGTGCTCGTGTCCGTTGTCCAGCTCTATTTGTATTTATATAAGACTGCTGATTTTGCCACTTATTTTTTCATTAACGCCACTCCCCTTCAATTATATTTTTGATGGAAAAATACACTTACAGGAAAGTAGAGTTAACAAAAAAAAAAAAGTAAACGACGAAATCATTTCTCTTATATAATAACCATATATCTATTTTACCCAAAAAACCATATATCTATTTCGTGAAGAAAAGAAAGAAAGAGAGGCTATATGGGTGTATCTATCACTGCCTTGATTCACTCTCTCTCTCTCTCTCTAGAAGTGTAATGGTCTGTACCGCACTTTAAATGTGCCATCCCTCATCATTCACTTTCCTCCTACCTCCATTCACACTCCACAGTCCACACCACCTCTCTCTCTCTCTCTCTCTCTCTCTCTCTCTCTCTCTCTCTCTCTCTCGCTCCTCTTTTAAATCCTCCTCTTTTCCCCTCCACTTCTCCAAATTAAAATTAATCACTTCCACTAACTAATCCTTTTGTGCGGCTGAGAAATGCCGCTAAATTTGGCGGCCGCCTTGTGCTGCATTTCGGTCATCACTCTCTCTGCCATTGTTGGCGCCGACGATCCCTACCGCTTCTTCAATTGGAATGTCACTTACGGCGACATTTATCCCCTCGGCGTTCGCCAACTTGTTAGTATCAATTATCTTCATGAATTTTGCTATATTTAATTGGATATATAATAATTTCATTTGATCCGATGAGGGATTTGATCTGTGGTTTTTTTGTTGTTGTTGTTGCAGGGGATTCTGATTAACGGCCAATTCCCAGGCCCTGATATACACTCGGTCACAAACGATAACCTCATTATCAATGTGTTTAACAGCTTGGATGAGCCTTTTCTACTCTCCTGGTATGAACTTACAACACCAGATCCTTTCCTAATCTCTCTCTAAAACGGCTCTCGCACTAGTATAATTTAGGACTGCGCTGGTTCTGTAATGTCCACTTACGCACGAAAGCGATCACGATATTGATCCTGTAAATGGTGGTTTAAGTACATTATTTTTGCAATCAGGAGAATGGAATTTTTAAGGAATAAGAAAGAAAAAAACAGAGATTCGAATTATTAACAGTACACCGAGTAACAGAGTGTTAATCTGCCTTTAACCAGACCAAATAGAGATTAGTGGAGGCACACGTAATCAGGTTCAGACACTCTCACCGTTGAACAAACAAAAAAGACGGTTGAATCTCGATTACTTGCCCCAGGGTTTGAAGAAAGGGGGTGGAATTGATGAGATCATCGGTGAATTTGTGGTACATAATTTAGATCTAGCAATGCCTATTAGGTTCAAGTTAATTAGCTCATAATCCAAATTCAGGTGTTTAAGAGTGTTAATGAGTAAAGCTGGGAGCATGTGCGTGGCTGTCTCATACTGAGGCTAGACTTGGACCATGATGGGGACGAGACATGCATCTACTAACGTGTAAGCAAAGGAAAGTATTAACCCTATGATTAGTAGGAGATGATATTAGTGTTGCTTTAATGGGACTAATCGTTAATTAATTCAGGTGGCATTATGTATAGGGATCATTGGTCTCCAATAATTTATTCGAATGTTTAGTTAATTGAGAACAAGCCAGAACATAATCTAACTCGGAAGCCATTCAATATGAAATGTGCTAGTCCTTATTTAAATGTCATATATATACCCTGATAAGCTCCCAAAGGTGTTCTTTCCAATTAGTAGTTAATGTTTGTAGTAGCTTATAAATTCAGAATCTCACTTGTGTCCTTGATGAATGGCTGGTTGTCTGTTTTTCAACTTCATGATTTGATGGGCGTAGACTAAGTAAAACAAATTAAAATGATTTGGGTAGTCCGGGTCAGCTTACGAATAAGATTGACTTAAAATGTTCTTTAATAAATTAATGTTCGGATCAATTTATGAGTAAGTTTAACTTGTTTGAAGCTATTTTGTAATATATCACAAATCACACAAAGGTCAAATATTTCAGATCTTGGGCCATTAAAAGATTTGAATTTAGTTGTTAACTTTATGGCTTTGAAATTAGTTGAGGTGCCAATAAGTTGATCCAGACATCCAATTATTAAAAAAATCCCAAAATTAGTTGAACTTTGCTAACTAAAATTTGGAGAAAATACCCAAGTTCGAAAATAGAACTTTAGCCGCATGTCAACAAATTCTACTGCATGCTTAATTGATCCCAATAGTTTCGAATGTGCTCCAAAACATTCCTTTCAAAGTTAGCAGATTATTTTCCCAAAGACATTCCATTTAATACTCCTACTTATTTAGTTAGGCGGTGGGTCGTAATAACTACACGTGATTTTTTAACAGTTGGCGGGCAATCTAGATTCTAGTGCCTCCCTCCTTCTCCCCGTGGTTTTGAGTTTTCCCTTTGAATCTGGACAAATGGCACGAAAAAGGCTGGAAAACTATTCCTTCATAATAGTGCCAAACTTTAATGGTGGATTTCGGCGTTAAATGATCTCTCTAACTGAAAAACACCATTAATCCCCTTCGATTAATTGTCTTTTTTCTGCAGAATATTGATAGCAGGATCTACTGATATATTC
>BPLS01000258.1:1016227-1143356 GCA_019656275.1 Rhododendron kiyosumense
AGGTTTTTGCAGGTTTTCAATTCACGTGAAACTGTGGGATGTTATTCTGTTTGGAATCTTTTTTGTCTTAAGAGGTCTTTGTTTTTTTTTTTGGGGTCATTATTTTGTGTTAGAAATTGGTACTCCATAATAGCGAAAAAGTTCAATAGCACCTTTTCAGTTTTTTGCTAATCTATAAAGTATATTGGAGCAATTAAAAAGTTCAATGATACTTGGTACATATCCACAAACATACAAACGGGTTTAAATGTATATCTGGTCTAACAGTGTCCAAGTATTTCAATTCTTTAGACCAATGATCGACTATTTCAAGGTTTAGACCAATGATCGACTATTTCAAGGTTTAGACATGGTAATTATGTATACAACAAAGACTACTATATGATCTTCAAATATTATTTGAAAAATGATATTGGCACTAGTGTAACTCCAAAGTCACATTTCTTTGTTTTTTGGAGTGTTTGCATCAATTTTTAGAGTGCCAATATCACTTTCCTATTATTTTCGTCTAAGTAGTATGCGTCATAGAGCCTGTTAGCTTGTAAAGCTTTGGAATGATATAAATTGCCTGTTGATAAAAAAAAAAATGAAAACAAAGACAACCCCACCGGACATTTTTTGTTTTTTTTAATCTTGTTTTTGTTAGTAGGATGATTTTAGCAATAAATCAACAATGTAAAGTTAGTGACTCTGGAGATAGTAATTTTTTTTTTGGGAAAGTGACTGTTGGGATAGTTAGTAGTCTGTAAACTACCCTTACATTTAATCTTCTTTATTTGGGTATACAGGAACGGGATTCAACAGAGGAGGAACTCATTTGTAGATGGAGTTTATGGAACAACATGCCCCATTCCTCCTGGGAAGAACTTCACATACATACTCCAAGTGAAGGATCAGATTGGAAGCTTTTACTATTTCCCTTCGCTTGCATTCCACAAAGCTGCCGGTGGTTTCGGAGGTATCAGGATCCTCAGTCGACCTAGAATTCCAGTCCCGTTCCCAGATCCTGCCGGCGACTACACCGTCTTGATTGGGGATTGGTACAAATCTAATCACACGGTATACTTCTCTTCTATATAGTCTCTTCAATTTTCATCCACATGCTTTAGAATGCTTATTCAAGCTATTTCAATTCAACTCGTTTTGACTCATTGAAATATCTTTATCATCTACTTGTTTCGTAAACACATTAAATAAGCTTGAACCTTTATTTTGAGTAGTTAATTTAGATTAGTTTTTGAGATCAAATTATAATGGGTAATAATAGTACAACTAAAACTTTGCTGTGATCGGCTAGATTTGGTAATGATAGCTCGAGTAAAACTTGGCTGAGATTAGCTAGACCGATAAAACAACTAAATGTGAAAGTTTTGGACGGCTAAATCTTTTTTAAATTAAGCTTCAACAAGACACTATCAATCCGTTCACAGCTCGTACATGTTTATATTTCTTGCAATAATTGACGCTCGCTTAGGTGATGTGCATATAAATTTCTTTATATTATGATTTTTTACTATAAACTGGTTTTATCTATGACAAAGTTGATTTTCACTCATCTCTTTTATAACCACACTCTTTTTTTGTTTTTTTGTGATGTGAATTTACTAAATTAATCTTTCATTTGTATATTCTTCCACAATAGAAGGACAACAATATAAGTTCGCATCACGAGAAAACAAAAATGAGAGTGTATTTATAAAAAAAAAACTGAGTGTAAATATCACTACACTAATCTAAATTCCAATCTATCTATCTATCAATTATTAATTAATTAATATCCTTTGCAAATGTATTTTTAGGCTTATCAAACCTTTAAACTATCATCCTTAATTTTTTAGAGTTTTGATTTTCTTTTAATATACTCCCTCCGTCCCGGTTTGTTTGTCCCTTTTCACTATTTGGGACCTCTTACAAAATTGTCTATATGTTTCAATTTATTATGTTTTTTATATGCAATATAGATCTTGTTTAATAGATCTTAATTAGATCTAAAATATGATATTTTCGAAATTATGTAAAACATTATAGATTGTGAGATATAGACAATTTTTTAAAAGACACGTATGTCGAAATTGGACAAATAAACTGGGACGGAGGGAGTACAAAAATGGGAGAGAGAAAGAAAGGACGAGGGAGGACGCTGGTGAGAGAGAGCGAGGGGGGGTGGTGAGAGAAGGGGAAGAGAGATTTAGAAAAATTAAGAAAAAATTATCTAATGTCTCAGTGACTTTTTCACGTGGTGGTTCAACTCATTTTTCTATCACACATTTATGTTGTCCTCACTATAAATTATAAAGTATTGAATCCGCACATTATTTTTTTATTTTGTGCATCAAACGGGTACCATGTTTGTACACAATGTATTACTAACATGATTCATTTTTTTTGTTAAATCCTGGTACCGCCAAAAGAAAAGGCCCACTCTGAAAGTACGTGGAAGGATGGCACCTGTCGCTTCTCGAAAGTGTTGTCCTTGATATCAATCACTGGACGTTAAAAGTAGCATTTGGCGGGGTTTAACAACTTTATGATTTCGGCATATGTTTGTGGTCCTAAAAAAAAAAAAATTCAACTTTACGATTTCGGATATAAAAATATATATATATATATATGATTTCATTCTCAACCCAGTATAGCTACCCGACGAGGGTGCAGAGAGCCCACCCAGAAATGTTACTAGTACATACAATCTACAGATTGTGCATAGATTTTGTTATGAGGTCTATTACGGGCCTCATACAAATGATTTGAGTCGTTCATTAAATGTAAAACATTTTTTTAAGGGTTCTTGCCAAAAATCAGTTCAATCTAATACCTATAAGTGTTTGATCTAATCATCTAACTTTTCATTAGCTGAAATTCTGAATGAAGATTTAGATGATTGGATCGAGTACTTATAGGTATTAGATTGAGCTGATTTTTTACGGGTACTCTTGAAAAAATATTTTACATTTAATGAACGGCTCGAATTATTTGTGTGAGATCCATAGCGGGCCTCACAATAAAATCTGTGCACAATCTATGCACAGATGTATGTGTGGTTAGCAGGGCTCTAGCCCACCTTTGGGTCTCACGGAAAGGATGGAGCGACAAGTTGTCACGGTTGCCATCACAAAGAATTTTTAAAAGTGCTGTAATTATACATAAAATTAAAAAATTATCTTTAAAGTATATGCCCGCCACTACTCTATTTTTTTCATTACTTATTTTATGAGAAAGTCATTCGTTCTTTAAGTTTTGTTTTAATATTATTTTGAGTTTTATCTAAAGTCTATTAGTAATATTCATATCATCATTAATCTTTTCATTTTGAGTACAAAAGTTTGCCACTACCACGGTAAAATCCGGGCTTCATCCTTGCCAAAAAAAATAATGATTTGAGTTATTCATTAATTTTAAAATAATTTTTTGATTAGCCTCATGATAATCAGCACAATGGGATAATGGTAAGGCTTAATTTATCAAAAGTGTTAAAAGGACGAAAGGGCCTTTTTTCCTTTTGTATTTTGTGAAGAAAAAATAAAGACTCATTTAATACTTTTTAGTTTTTTGCATTTTTGAGAAGGGAATTGATTTTGCCACTTTTCTTTTTGTTAATGTCACATCCCTTCTCTCACAAAATAAATTATCTAATAAACTCACAAAATAAATCATTTAATAAAGACAAAAAGAGAAGTGACAAAATTACTCCCCTTTGAGAAACTATGCCTTCTAATGGGTCAATTTTTCATTCAAAATTATGAATCCTACATTCTAAATAAAATATTGGTACACATTGAATTAAACATTTACAATGATTGGGTTGATATTTTATGAGGCCCCTCAAAAAAAAAATGTAAAACTAATAAACAGCTCAAATCGTTTACATGGGACTTGAAAATGGAGTTCATCATTGATGCATCCTTGGTAGGTACCCAAAAAATTAAAAATCAGAATAAAAAACCAACTTTCTGATTATTCTTTTTTATTATTTGAGATATAGTACTAGTAAAAACTTTGTGTCGGCAACTAAAATAGTTGTAGGACTTGATGGCAGTCAAAGCCTTGGGAAATTCACAGCTGGATACTTGACCCCACGTTACTAATCAATCCAAAAGGGCAATAAATTCGCAATGACTACTTTTGTTGGTGAGTGGATTCCAGCAATAAAGAAGGGCGCCATAGGCCATGTTATGACACAATTTTAACCTGTGTCTTACAATTTGCACGTCATGCAGGATTTAGGGCTAACTAAATCACATAATGCGCATGAATGTGCGGAAGAGCAAGCATAAAAGCATCATTTAAAAGCTTTCCAAACAACTAGAATTTGTGAGTGCGAAAATTGAGAGCGCGAGCGCAGAACAAAAATTGAGTGTGGAAGCGAAGGCTATTTGAAGGATTATGTGACTAAATGCTAACTACTATGACATCCAGTTTCAAGTACTAAATAAAGACGACAAAAGTGATTACTACAAAATTGCTGAACGAGGTTGTAAATTGTAGAGCACGAAACTATTTCACCAGTCCAGTTAAAATAATAAATATAATGGAAGTGATTTTCCCAGACGAACAACTTGATAATTGGCACCCTCTTGGGCCATTGTTCGATAGATTTGGTGACTCTGTGGAACTTTCAAATACCTTTTGAAAGAATAGTTGGTATAAGAAAGTTTGTAGCAGAGTAGAATTTCACTAATGCTAGGATCAATGTTACCTTAGATGCAGATTGCTTCATTACGAGAAATGGGTATGGGAATGTGATATACCAAATGCCCTTGACTGTGGTTCGATAGAGGTAGGTTTGTATAGATTAAAATTTAAGATGGTACTTATTCTATGAGGTAGTATTCCCGTAAATAATAAATAGTACTTTGCACTATTGTTCGTCTTACCATTCAAGTAACGCACAATTCTTGGAAGCATTATGATCAAATTTCCTAATGATTTGTCATGCCAAAGCTCCAAACCTTTCTTAGTGTCTTTCTTATATCTGTGGGTATACTGGTTAGTTGGTGTGCACCTCCAACCTCTCTAGTTGCGAAAAGAAAATTTGGAATCACTTTGAATCACTAAATTCACTGCATTTGGACGTAGATATATCACAATTCGGAAAGTGTGTTTCAAAACGTATTAGTGTATTTGCCAACATATTAGTGTTTTTTGGTAACATAGGCTACGACATTAAAACACTAAATACTTACATGATCTACCCACCTCGATACATGGCCCCATGCACTTGTTCCTGTTTTATTAAAGGTTGCATTTTGGACCAAATGACAGCAGCAAGATGTTGGACCAAATATGTACAAATTAAATGGTAGTTGTACTAAATACCAATCTCATTGACTACATCCAGCGGTCCATGACCATGTACATCATACACTGATGGTAAATACTTTTGCTTTTGTGTAGGCTTTGAAGGCAATTCTGGATCGAGGCAAGAAGTTGCATTTTGTTGATGGAATACTTATTAACGGTCGCGGGCCTAATGGCGTCTCTTTCAATGTTGAACAAGGTGAATGAGCACCATCTTAATTTATCTTTCTGGAAATGGCACTTAGATTTTTTCTTATTTCTCTTTCAATTAGAAGAGGGGTTTGATAGTGGTTTGCTTTGTGCTATAACAGGAAAAACATACAGGCTTAGAATATCTAACGTTGGACTGCAAAATTCGCTCAACTTTCGCATTCAGGGTCACAAGATGACATTGGTGGAGGTGGAGGGAACACACACTCTCCAAACAACCTACTCCTCTTTAGATGTTCATCTCGGCCAATCATATTCCGTCCTTGTGACGGCTGATCAGCCCGCTCAGGACTACTACGTTGTTGTGTCCACCCGTTTTACTAATCCTGTCCTCACCACCACCGGCGTGCTTCGATACAGCAACTCTGCTGGGCCAGTCTCTGGCCCACCTCCTGGCGGCCCCACTATTCAAGTTGATTGGTCATTAAACCAGGCACGTTCTATCAGGTACTTCTTGATTCACTCATCAGAAATGACTCACTTTTGTTTGGGTTTGAACTGTCTCCAACTCTTCAAAGTAGATTAGGCCATGCAGTTTGGTCAAGTGAACCCATCACGAGTCTGTTGCACGCATGCGGTATAAAAACAGTTTAGCAAACTTTTATTCAAATCCGAAAAACATAAGGATAATACTGAATCTAAAATATATTGGATACGAACTGACACCCGTGTTACACACGGTGTCCTTAAAACAGATTCGCCGCCTCGCCGGGGTGCTAGAGGTTTCAGTAGATGTCTGTCTCCCAGAATTTAATCGGTTGAAAGCTAAGTGTGCACCACACTAGAGCTTGCTTCGAACTGAAATTCTATGCGTAGTACTCTCTCAGATGAAAAATCGAAGCACAAACCCGTTTGCAAAAAGACGAGGCAATTGATGGAATTCCAGAGGGTTATTCGTTCTCTTTTTTAAAACCTGTGAAGAACATCCATTTATATAGTCAAAGAGGAATAGGAAGAAACAAACAGCAATGGTCATGCATGACCTCCTTTTTTCTTCAACAGGGCAGACAACTTTCATAGCATATTAAATGCAATTGAAAAATTGGATATCAGATGATGGGGAGAGCTCCAGCTCTTGCAGCAAAACCATTTTGGTTTTTGCTACTACAAGCAGCCCACGAGCCCTGTCCCTTGGGTCTGCGGTGCAGGCCCAATGCCACGGGCCCGGGTCCGGCCCGGGCGGTGCATGCGCATGTCGTAAATGGGTCGTGGCCCAAAGCCCACATAGTGTGCTCGCTCCCTCCTTGACAAACACATCTTCTATCACAATTCCATATTGAAAATGTCCAACTTTGAATGACAATTTCTCATTCATTTCTCAATGAATTTTGTTCATTCTTTTTGTGCATTAATCCTTTTACATAGGAGATTACAAATCCACTTGGACCTACCTCTCAAGGTATCCGGATCCCAAGATGCCCAAAAATGTTAGTGAACAAAACATTTTTTCCAACAATCCCCCACATGAATGAAATTGGCAGAAACTCACGCACCTTATATGAAAGCTGTTCAAGTATGTTCATTGTGTTCATTTTGGCATGGTAATTGGAGAAAAAATTTGTTGTTCTTGGTTTCAAGAAGTGCCCAATGTATTCTCAGATTTGGAGCATTACATGTTCAATTCATTACAACAAACATGATACCATGTCAATCTAAACCTTTTTGTGAATGATCTATGTACAAACTAACACAGAGAGACTGAGAACATGAATGAATATCATTGAAATGGACCCCCGTGGCCCACAAGACTAGAATGGATGCATTGTGTTCTTTTAGGAACTGGTGGGAAGTTTTACAGCCGTAACTGCATGGTCTCAGAAAATGAGCCTTTCATTTAGATCTATGAGAAAGCATTTGCAATGATTTCTGGTTCCCTTGCTGTGTTGTTTTACAATGACATTTTATTTTACTCTAAGTCACACTCTGTTCTTTAGGACTAATCTGACAGCAAGTGGACCGAGGCCAAATCCACAAGGTTCATATCACTATGGTATGATAAACACCACCAAAACAATAAGGCTTTCAAACTCTGCGGGTCTTATAAATGGCAAGCAAAGATACGCAGTAAACAGCGTGTCCTTTGTGCCAGCAGACACCCCTCTGAAGCTTGCCGATTACTTCCAAATTGGAGGAGTTTTTCGTGTTGGGAGTATCTCCGATTACCCTACCGGTGGAGGAATGTACCTTGATACTTCTGTTTTGGGTGTCGACTACAGAGCATTTGTCGAAATTGTGTTTGAAAATACAGAGAACATCATTCAAAGTTGGCATCTCAATGGGTACTCTTTCTTTGTAGTGGGGTAAGCACAGAATCTGCACATGCAGTTTATTTACATTTATTGTGGCTGCAAAAAAACTGAAAATAGTTTATCTTGGAATCTCGAAATGCAGAATGGATGGAGGGTTGTGGTCGTCCGCTAGTAGGAATCAATATAATCTCCGTGATGGAGTCGCACGCTGCACCGTTCAGGTGAGATACGAAAAAGTCCAATCCTCTTAATTTAGATGCTTAGCTGAAGGAGTAATGCCATCCAAGTAGTGATGTATCTTAATTTAAATCAATCAATATTGATTGTAGCTATCAAAAGTTCACAACTCTGTCGCATCATTTTGTTCTAGGACTACTTATGTAAAATTTTGTACTATCACTTTGCATAGCGATTTACGTGAGAAATAAATGCAGGTGTACCCAAGTTCATGGACTGCTATCTATATTCCACTCGACAATGTGGGTATGTGGAATTTGAGATCGGAGTTTTGGGCGCGACAGTATCTTGGGCAGCAGCTCTATCTCCGTGTATTTACGGCATCAACGTCTCTAAGAGACGAATACCCCATTCCGATAAATGCACTTCTCTGCGGCAGGGCCACCGGCCGCCATAAGCGGCCCCTATGAAACCACCTATGTGTTGATCCATTAGCTAGGCTACGGAGAGCTTGTCTGCCTAATGTGGGGCATTGAGACCACGGTTTTTGTTTGTTTGCTTGTTTGTTTGAACTGTTATTCTTAGGTGCTGTATGAAGCACTGGTGCAATATGAGGAACATGTATCAGTAGATCAATATGTAAATGACCTTAACTCGAGGTCATATTCTTTCAGTTCTAATTGAATACTTACTGTTGTATTACGTACTCTTGTTATATAAGTTCCCCGCTAAAGAAGAAATGTTGAACCTGCTTGAATAGGAAATGGTTTTCATTTTCAACATTGTCCTCGTTTGTTTTTTAGGCGTGATTGTTTGATGGGATGTAAACATTGGCTTGGACTATGCAGTGACCACATGCTGGGAATTTGACTAAAATTTTAGGTTCCGTTCCTTTGTTTGGGCGTAGGATATTTTTCTAAAAAATATTTTACTTATTTTTTGGTATTTGTTTGGACGTAAAATATTTTCTTGGAATATGTTTTTTTTATTTTTTGGTGTTTGGTTGTGCAAAAGACAAGAAAATATTTTACCGAGTAAAACATTTAACTTCATATGGTTGAAAATGTTTTTAGCTTGAAGAAGTCTTGAGTTATATTTTCTGAACCGTGGCTTCGCTGCTCGATTAATAATTATGTTACTTTAGTAAGCTCCACATAGCCCCAATCTTAAGTCTCATTCCACTAAGAGATATAAATACTTATTTAAAATATTTTTGAATTAAAGATGATGTATTATGAGATAATGGTTTATTTCGAAAAGCAAGAAATGAATACTTAAAAAATAAGAATCTTAGCAGAATGAGACATTCACTTATGACCTAACATTGTGCTTTCTCATTAAAGACGATAAAATTTTGTATGTATTATGTACGAACATACATGCATGTATGTGTTGAGAGAGAGAGTCAAGCTAATTTAAAATATATTTCTTTTTGAATTAATTTGAACTAGAACTTTGACTATTGGGGTTATTCCAACAAAAAAAATTCGCGTGGAACTATCAAACAAATTTTTTTTTTTTTTGTAAAATCGTTTTACATGGAAATTTTTTTACGTCTGAAAATATTTTACTTTGAAACAAACGGAGCCTCAATGTCTATGCCAATTGATGATAATAGTAAAACAAAAAAAAAATGTGATGGTGCCCAAACGAAACCTTTAGTCTCTGTTTGGAACCTAAGAAAAAAAAGAAAAAGAAAAGAAAATGGGCAAAAAATAGGAGGAAAAATCAATTATTCACTACACACTTGAAATATTTATTTATTTTTTCTTTTTTGTCCAACTAAACAGTAGAAGATTTTTTTTTAAATAATTTTTTTTTTCTCAAGTTCCAAACAGATCCTTAATTCTTGAACTCGAGAGGTGAGAGCCGCTGGATAAGAGTTGCTGACTCTTCTTGCCCGCACATCGACGACGACCTGCGTATTTATTGAATTGAAGTAGCAGCCCACACCGATCAGGCCAATTGCCAAATTCAGAAGGAAGATAGCGTAGCGTTCAACGATCTTCAATCCTATCCCCAAAGGTGAATTACTAGCATCCTCATCATCATCTTCTTGTCTTGGAATAATCTCTCTCTTCCATTTTCTCTTTCACATAACGATAACAATCTCTCTTCCATTTCTTCTCAATTGTTATACTCCACTCCAGTAGAGTATCAGACTATCAGTTGCCTGTTTTTCTCGCAGATCTTGAAACAGATTTCATGGCCGACGACGCTAGTTCTGTCATCGACCCTCAGCTTATCCTCTCTCACAACTTCCCCGAGGTACTCCTTAACGCAATCACTTGAAAATTCGAAATTTCAGTTATCTACTGTTGTCGGGATTGGGAATGGTGTTAACCATGCCAATTTGTTTCACTAGCTACGATTTTACTTAGTAATTGTGATTTGCAATCTCATTTTCACATGTGAGACGGTTACCCTTTTGTAATGTGAAAAACTCTCTAATTGCTCTTTTTTTTTTTTTTTTTCCTCCAATCGGCAAAGGAAAAATTCATTAATCATAAAGATCAAAAGATGAAATCATTACAATACTATAGGAAGAGAAATGCATTGAGAAAGCTTGGAAGAGTGGCATGCGACTCTCCTAGTGCTGCTACTCGCAAAAACCCCTAATTGTTCAAATGAATTGATCCTCATAACCCGTGCTGCTTATGGAGCACTCCAACACATGATGCAACATGTGATAAAATGTAAAGCATGAATCAGGCTCCCATATCTATCGATAATATACATCAGCGGATAGTGTTATAGTACCTTGAAAGAGAGACTTGCTTCAGACTCGAAATCTCTTATTCTGTTATGCTGATATTACTTGCCTAATTATTCCTTATTAGAAGTAGAGAGAAAAAGGCCCGACCTTTCTTTCTTCTAGGAATTTTGTCTCGTCTCTGCCCATTAAGTCGATTGCAAAGTACTACGGGTTATGGGGTGTTTGTCAATCCATCAGATTTTACACAAGCTGATATTTGGAAATCAGGATTCAAAAGCACAAAACATTATGATAATAAATAAAATCAACTTTTAAGTAGCTTAAAGCTATTTTTGCCCTAAAAGCATAAGCAAAAGTTGTGGCAAAGATCCTGAACCTGTTTTGAGGTTCTAGAATCTAAAATCTCCTCCAAGCTATTGGCAACAATTCCTTGATATCTTTACGGAATCAAATGGATTGTGTGCATAACGTGAACTTAAAAACCTCTTTTCCCATTGCTAATGGACCTGTTGTGGAATGTGGATTATCAAGAGGTGACCCTGCTTATAAGGTTGAACTTTTATTTCCCGTTTTCTGATGGCGGTTATAATTTGTTTTCTTCTTGGTGTTTGATACGGGACGGAATGCAGACGACACACACATATACTGAAAGGTACATCCCGTTATGTTTCCAGTTTCCATACCCTATCTTGCTACATAGAACTGCTGATTGTGAAAATTTGTATCTCTCCTGTTTATTTTAGTTGTTAGTAGCTTCTATGTATCTAAGATTCTCATTACGCCTATGAGTATGCTATTTGCTTCAAGCTGACGTTTGCATCTTATGAATAGAGATGCAGCACTCTATGCTCTTGGCGTTGGAGCATGTGCAAGGGATGCCTTGGATGGAAAGGAGCTCAAATATGTTTACCACCAAGATGGCCAGCAGTCCATCCAGGTATTGCAAAATGGTTAGAGTTAGAGTCTTGTTTATGTGGAATTGTTATTTATAGGAAGTAAAGATGACATGTATGAAATATATTCATTTCTATTTTAATGCTCATTCAGTGCTCTCAAACTCTAAATAGCATCTATTCAGGTTCTCATTTGTTAACAGTAATCTAATTTATCTAAAACCGTAGATGATTTCACTTTCCTTTTGCTTTATGGATTTTTAGCAACCTTCAACGTTATTTTCCTTTTGATGGCCCATATATTGTTATGGCTAGTGTTCTAAAAGGTGGCCGCCTAGGCCGATTAGTCCCTACCTAGGCGCTAGGCGGTGGTCTGACGCCTAGATTAGACAGTCGACTAGTCCCTGCTTAGGTGCTAGGAGACCCTTACCCGACTAGCGCCTAGCGATTTTTAGAACATTGGTTATGGCGTACAATGATTGTTGCCTCTTGAAGTGTGATCTTGTAGATATTTTGGTGATGGCATTGACTGCAGAATTAAACTCACTCTCTCTCTCTCTCTCTCTCTCTCTCTCTCTCTCTCTCTCTCTCTCTCTCAATTTTTGCGCTTTCTAGGTCCTGCCAACTTTTGCTGCTCTGTTGTCTTCTGGATCTTTGTCAGAACTTACTAACCTACCTGGGTTGCAGTAAGTGCTTATGAATCTGACACTGGGTGAAGTTTTCTTTCATCTTTTATCTTAATCGCCTTGTTTTCTCGACCCTTTTTAATACTCTATTGCGTTGTTGATTGGTTGGTCTAGTTTTGAGGTATGTATAACCTCAGGACAAGTACTCTCACTGGATTAATAGTTAGGAGATTAGGATACCACATCTCTGAAGGTATTGTATATTCCACATGTCCATAAAAGATGTGTTATCCCTCCTCCATGTCCCGGCAACAGGCCCTTTGGCAAATACTGATCCTAAATTTGGAACTTATCCTTACCTTTATGTTTGTTGCCTATTTTTATAAAACTAACAGAAATTCGGATTGTTTCTCTCTCCAGATTTGACCCACGCCTTCTTTTGCATGGACAACAATATATAGAAATCTACAAGCCATTTCCATCTAGTGGCTGTGTAAGCATCCTGACCAGAAGCTCCTGCTGGTAATCTAATAGATGCCAGAAATGTGTACATATGCCGCGGTTATCAGAAACCATTGTAATTTTTTTCTATGAACCTTATAAATTCTGTAAAGATTTAATCTGATTTATTGACTAGTTCAGGTGAAATGTTAATGTACATTCTATGGGGTCATATGACTTGTTCCTGTTTCTATTTATGCAATGAGACGAAAGATGGGGTACCTTCCTGTTAGAGCCCTTGTCAACAATGGCTACTTCTATGTAGCAAAATGCTTCAGCAACTGCGTCTGACCTTATGAATGTATAATGGAAGAGTAGAGGCCAGATGAAGTAGAAGTAGAAATAAGAGACTAAACGTTTATATATTACACAACTCTCTCCATATAAGACACAAATGGAATAATGTCGGAGTCATTTTGTTTTATTTTCCTCAACCCACACTATAAGTGTCGAAGTGATAGCTATTATTTCTTTTTGTCTTCTATGGATATATACTTGTCTCCTAATTTTCTTTGTCTCAATATTGTCGATGCAGATCCAAAATAAAGCAAGTATCTCTGGCTTGCATGACAAAGGTGTGTTTACAAAAGTGAAATATGAGAGCTTTTTAACAATTACCATATTTCATATCCATGTATGTGAAGTTTTCCAGCGGAAAAGGGAATTTAACAGAAAAAGAAGTACTAAAAGATAGAGGGGAAAAGAAAAGAATAGAAACATAAGGAAAATATACAATAAAGTAACTATGTTTGAGAATTTGAGAATGTATACTCTTGTTGTGAAAGTGATGGTAAATTACTCTATTTATCTTGCCGTAAGATACTTGCTTTCAAGCCAGATAACTTGTACAATTTGTGCTGAAGATCTATTTTGAATGGACTGGGATGGCACAGTTTTTCGAAAAGGGCTTCCATACTGTATCCACTTCAATTTTAACATATTTGATGATAAAGATTATAGTACTAGAGTAAACTATGTATGATAGGTATTCCTTGATCTCTTTGGAGATACATATTATTTGTATTGTAGTTTTGGCGTTGGCATTACTTTTGTTTGTTTTCGCCCCTTTCTTGTGCAGGTAAAGCAACTATCTTGGAGGTAGAAGTCAAAAGTTATGATAAACAGTCTGGTGAACCGCTCTGCATGAACCGGTAAGTTATATTTGTCAAGGAAGGTGTTCTATCTTTTAGTAGTCAATTAGTAATTAAGTGTCAGGTATTATGCAATGCAGGATGACTATTTATCTCAGGGGTATTGGTGGCTTCTCCAAATCATCTCACCCATACTCCTACAGTAAGAATCCAGCCAGCCAGAATGTAGCTGCTAAAATTCCAAAAAGTCAACCATTTGCAGTTTTTGAGGAATGCACCCAACCATCGCAGGCATGTAGCCTATTTACTGTGCTGAAAATGCTATAATGATCTTTGTTTTCTCCGGGATGTGCTTTATCGTTGCTTTATACATGCTGCCATGATCCATATGTTGATGTGTGTGGTGCACATCCCTTGGGTTAAGCAAGGAGTAAGAAATCGTTCTCACTTTTCTGACAATGTCTGCATTTCTGAAGAGAACACTTTTGAAATTACCAAAGTCCAGAGTTCATTGGTTCATTCACATTAATTATTTCCAGCTTTAGTTGTAAAACGAAATTAATAGAAGGTTTCCAGCAACTTATCTTAGTAGACTTAAGTTTCTCAGCGCTGCTTTTCAGATAACTGCAAAAAGTGAAAACCTATGGCTTTACTTACATATAGGTTACGCTCAACCAGGCTCCCTCTTAAACCTTAAAGTCCATGAAATTTATCCTGATGCATGTTGAAATGTTGTTGTCTGTTTTGCCGGTATTTTCTTCACCACTCCTTAAGTTTAAGAGCTTCATACATATCAAAGAACTAAAGTCTTGTAAAATTCCAGCAAATTTAACGATCAAACAAGGAAATATTTCTTGCCTAACCATGAAACAATGAAATTTTTTTTTTCCTTTGCAAACAATGAAAGGTTAACATTGGAAAATGGATCTTGGGAGGCTAAGCGTGCTTCTGTTGATAAACGTGAGCTTTTCGGAAGGACCCATTTTGAGACGGAGAGGAGTGTTTGCTGATTTCTGTTTGATATACCAGTCTTTGTCTCTTTGAATGATCCTCTCTCTCTCTCTCTCTTCACAGGTGTTTGTGAGACAAGATTCTAAATCTTTCCTTGATGTTATGCAGGCATTACTATATAGGCTATCTGGTGACTATAACCCATTGCACTCAGATCCTAAGGTTGCAGAAATTGCCGGGTTAGTGAGTTAACTAATTGAAGCACTTGCGTGTGTTAGTCGCGTGATTGAATGGAATAAACCATTTATCAGCTATCACAGTTGCTCTGAATGAACTCCAGGACCTTATGACAACTAAGAACCGCAAATCCATTTCATTACCGAAAGTAGAGGGATAAAAGCACTTTCAGTATCTAAAAGACTAAAACATTCAAGAACAAAGTACATTCTTTGCGGAAAAATAAAAATACTCCTATATACCGAGTAGGTATTTCCTCTGTGCGTTTTCTGTTCAATACTTCAGTCATGAATTCCTGGGACAGTGAAAACTTTACTCTCTGTTTTACATCTCATACATAGGTTTTTGTTTTCACTCACTTTCAAGAGGAGTTTATTTAACACGTCAAGGATTGTATAATAGAGTTGATTGTGAATTTTTTTTGGCTATATCATTCGTATTCTATAGAACTAACAAGTTGCTTTCATTTTATCTTTTATTGGTCATGTATCATCCCTCATTCTGCTCTATCTTGTTTTACTTTGCTGTAATAGGTTTTCTCGTCCGATACTGCATGGGTTGTGCACTCTCGGCTTTGCGGTAAGGGCTATTATCAGATGCGTGTGCAAGGGAGACCCCAACATGATCAAAACCATCTCTGGAAGATTTCTTTTACATTTCTACCCTGGTGAAACCCTGATCACAGAGATGTGGCTTGAAGGCTTGAGGTTTTTCTCTCTTTTCTTCGTGTTTGTGCTACATAGAATAGAACTTAGGAAGCTTTTGTTCCTGTTTACATGTTTAGGAAACTTAGAAACGTTAAAATTGTGCAGGGTTGTATACCAAGTAAAGGTGAAGGAGCGAAACAAGGCAGTGCTTTCTGGGTTCGTAGAAATCAGTCATTTAACTCCATCCATGTAAAATGCTACAGTACTACCTAGCAAATGAATAAGGTTATACAGGACATGGTTTTCTCCTATGCTCGTGGTTGAGAGAATTTGCTTATTTTGATGTCATTTCCAATACTTCTCAATAAATCGGTGGCCTGATGATGCGTAGATTGTGGTTTATATGTTGTGTATGCGATATTCCCACAGTATCATTTCGAACAATCTGGGGAGTAATCCCCTCATCTACTAGCGGGATGGCCAATTAAAAGTTGCGGGATCTACTAGTGGGATGGCCAATTAAAAGTTGCGGCAAATCCCGCGAGGACTGATCCAACACAGGAATTCTTGGCAAGTAGATATGTACAAAATCCTCTCTAATGGACTAGATAAAGCGGTCTGATCCAACACAGGAATTCCTAACAAGTATATAAGTACAAAATCCTCGCCAATGGACTAGATAAAGCGGTCTGTAAACCTATCACTCTATGTGACTATAAGTTTGGCCATTCACTTGTAGAGAGAGAGAAGAGAGATGGAGGGGGAGAGAGAGAGAAAGATAGGAACTTCTCACATGATGTGTTTTTGAATATTTATATTTCATTTAATACATTTTAACCCATAAAAAGTGAGTCCCATGTAACTTTAGTCCCCATTTTTGGTATTCCATTGGCACTCAATAAATGGGTCCCAATTTATTGAAAATTACTCTTTAGCTATCACATTTTTGTCATATGATGCTCACTTGATTAAGACCGAGCCAAACTCATGTTGGAAGGAGATGGCATCAATTCAAAGCCGTGTGATTCTTGACTAAGCAATCTTGACAGATAATTATGCTGAAATTGTTTTTGTTAATTTCAAAATTTTAATGTGCAAAAGAGTGTTGTACTCTATGTATGGTACAAGTCTTTTATGTAAATTTTTTGGTATTAACATAAACAATTTTGACATTAACATTAGCCTGTAAATTATTACTACGGAGTACTATTTAATAAAGACAAATAATTTAAAATTTCTGTTTGTCCTCAGAGAGAACTTTTTAAAAGTTTTGATTATAATTTTTACAATTTAGATTCAATTCTCATCAAGACATTAATAATTCAAAAAAAATTGACGCAAAATTAAAAAGAGACAAGAATAATTTGAATAATAGGAAAAAATATCCATTAAGAATGGTCCCGTTCCAGAACACCTTCTTAAAAAATAAGTATTTATTTCATATTTTCAAACTAAAAAATAATGTAAATAAAAAATATTTTTTTGATTTTTTTTGCATTATTCAAAAGATCTCAATGAAATCTATCAAATAAGATCCACATTGCTAGAAAAATTATTTGCGTAAACCCATTATTTTTTAGCTTGAATTTGTCTACTTAAAAAATAAATACTCATTTTCTATTCTGGAACGGATTAAGTTCAACCAGTTTATAATTTAGTTAAGCAAAATTAAGCTACATTATAATTAAATTTATTATACGAAACCATCGATTATAACTCTCATTTTCTCTTTCATTTAAAACTCATTCGATATAAAGTGAAAACTGATGTGAGCAATAACGTACTCAACTACACGGTTGAAAAACCACACGAAAATTTACACATGCTGTCTGTTTGCGTATTTTACTTAATGCTTTTTTCCCCCACTCGTGTGTTCTATGGTTTGACTAATTTCTCAACAGCCTCTTGCTCAGGGGGTGTTTGTTTACCTTATTTTTTGGCTTTTTGCGTTTTGATTATTAACTTTTTATCTTTTTGAAATTTTGTCAGAATGTGTTTCAAATATAATAAAATGTTTAAAAAATATGTGCAAAATATATTTTGCAACATGAATAGAGTTTGAAAAATATCTGCGATACAAAATTACTTTCTTTAAGTCTTTTTGTTAACTAAAATGGAAAAGTTAAAAAATGAGAAGTCAAAAACTCATCTTCCTTTACTTTTGACTTCTGTCCTCTAAACCAAAAATTAGAAAAGTATGAGTTCTCTAGTAATGAGTTTTAAAAAGAGAAAGCCAAACAACTACAGTAAAATGAGAAAAATGAGAAGTTGAAAATGCAACAACTAGGGAATCCAAACAGGCCCTTAATCTCTTGTACACTCTTGTATCCTTTATTGTTAGAACAAGTACACTAGATGAGCTTAAATACATTTTTTGCTATTTTACCTAAGAGAAACTTAAAAAATAGTCTACACCAGATGAGTTAAAATGCTTATGAATAGTTGTTCTCTATTTTTACCTAAGCAATATTCATACTTCATTCTTTTTTTATTATTTCTTTCTCTCTCCTCCCTCCTTTCTCTTCTATTTAAACAATAAAGATAATAAAAAATGAGTAAAAAAAATATTTGTCAATTGCAATTAGGTAAAATAGATAGTATTGATATAATGTTGAGAAAAATGTGAGTAGATAAAATAAAAAAAATACACTGTTAATCAGTATTTTTACATTTTTATTAATGTACGTGCTCTTATGTACTATTCTATGGCTTTCTTGCTCTTCCCCTCGCTGAAGTGTGTGTGTATATATATATATATATCATTTGGTAGCATTAGATTAGAGAGAATAGGAATGCTGCAGTTCTCTCTGAGATGGGACATTATGAACAGCTCGTACTACTGCATCATTTCAAGGAGAAGTTTTTCAGTGTCAGGTGGGCACCGGCCATGTGATGCCGAGCACCATTTCGGGCGTTTAAACGTATTTTGGACGGTCCAAATTTATTTGAGTAAATTTTAAGTGTAAAATTATCAAAACACCTCCTTAAGCCCAAACAAATCTGAATCATCCAAAACACATTTAAACAGCTGAGATGAGTGCTCGGCACCATGCGGCCAGTGCCCGCTCGGCAATGAAAAATTTCTAGCCTTTCCTCAATAAATATTGTTCATCAACGTAAGCATAATTACTACACAAATCAGATGGCCAGAAATAACTAACATATACTACTACTACTACATGGATTCAAGCTTTGGCTTTATTAATATCTTGTTTGGATGGCATTTTGAAAAAAAAAAAATTCAAACTCAAAACACTCATTATTCTTACTTTCACTAATTTCTCTTTTCTCTCTTCAACCATTATTCTCATTCTTCCCTCTATCTCTTCTCACTCGATACCCTTATTTTCAATCATTACTCTATTTTATCTCTTCACTCATTACCCAAAAATCAAACTCAAAATTTTTTAAAACATCGTCCCAAGGCATAAGAAACTTAATACTCCAGTAAGATGCAAAAATTTCAACAACCCCAGCCTTTTCCCATGGACAAAGTCCATCAGATCTTTGGCTTTGCCTCATCTTTAGATTTAATACAACCTGTGAGAGAGACATCTACCCAAATACTAACAAAAAACCTGGGAGAGAGAGAGAGAGAGAGAGAGAGAGAGAGAGATTAGGCCACTGAAACCAGAAAAAAAGAGACATGGATAGAATATTTTTCTGAGGGTGAAAAAGTTATTTCCCCCTTAAAACTAGGGTTTCCGAAAAAGAAAAAAGAGAAATTAGGGTTCCCAACAAAGTTCCACCTTTTAGCGTTCCTGAAATCAACTTCCCACAGGCTCCAAATATGGATTTGATACATCAACGCACAACAGACCCTGATAACATACATAGCTGAAAGAAGAAAAAATGATTTTAGCTTATAGATGTTATTTATTTCAAGAAAACGAATAACCCAAAAAAAAAAAAAATTTGGTGGTACTGAACTCAAGTAGATGCCAGAAAATAAAAGTCCCAAAAGGGTCAGGGATCATAATCATCATAACAAAAGGAAAATAACAACTAGAAGGAAAAAAGAAATATTTAATAGAGAGAGTGGTATCTTCACCATAATTGTCCTTTACAAGAGAGGAGAGAAATATGAAAAGCGTGGGTTGGAGATAATCATGAGAGGGTTTTAACAAAGAGGTACCTACAAAGCTCAGTTGGCAGTATGCCCACCTCCACCTCCTCCACACATGCATCAGGAGAGAGAAAGAGGAGAGAGAGAGAGGAGGGAGGTGGACAGAATGCCAATGAACTTTATATAAGAAACCCTTTGTTAAACCAAGCATGAAATGAAGCTGAAGCCCCCAACAACATCATCAGTCCTTCTTCCTTGTATATATAAAGTGAGATCAAGAAAGAGAGAGAGAGAGGGAGAGGGAGGGAGAGAGAGAGAGGGGATGGGAGATTGGAGAGAGGCTGGTGGGTGCTATTTATGGTGGGATGAGGTTAGCTACAACAGTAAATGATGAGAGAGAGAGTAATAAAGGGGGAGGGTGGTTTGGTTTCAAGACAAGAGAGATAATGAGTACCAATAATCAGACGGGATGGGATGGGTCATTCCTTAGAGGCATACAAAAGGAACGAAAGAAGATCGAAAGACTCATCAGATTATTCTCCTCCTCTCCTTCCCTCCCTCTTTCTCCTGATCAAACTCCCATATATATAGGCACCCTAACGGCCCGTTTGGCACGTAAGGGCGTTGGGTATAAACTAATCTGAACTCATTTTTATCTAACCATTCATGTTAGCATAGATGGCTCAGATCGAATTTGCACATGTAAATCTAAAGCATCCACTGCTGAGATGAGTGGTCGGATCAGCCTCTCTGAACCGCTTTGCAGGTGTTGCCATCCCCATTCCTGTTTTTAGAAGGTGGTAAATTACTATGTGTTAGAAATGGTAGTACTCGTTAATAATGTGGGTCCTAATTTACCACCTTCTAATATGTGGCACCCGAGGTACGCTCCTTCGGTAGAACAAACTTGATCAAAGAACATAGTTTTGACCTCTCTTTTTTTTCAAACATCAAAATATTTTTATTAATTTTGAAATTGTTACAAGACTAATAGGAACAAGGAGATGACATCATACTCAAAAGAACGATTTGTCCAATCCAAGACCGAAATCTATGTTTGGCAAGAGGCTAAAATAAGAACACCCATTAAGCCGAAATCTCACCTAAGAGGCCAAAGCCCAAAACCCCAATACTAGTTTTGACCCTACATAGCTAGCTAGCTACTACTATCAATCTTACTAGTATTAAAGCATAAAACCAATTATAACCAGCTTCTCTCTTCTCATCTTTTCCAAGAGAGAAGAAAGATAAGAGGAAAAAGGGCTGAAAAATAATCCTTCCTTTTTGTCGAGTGATACGTCGCACTCATCATTCCTACAGCCCACGCTCCTTCCTAATTACCCCCTTCCTCCCCCTCCTCTCTCTCTCTCTCTCATAAATACATACAGATACAGTTCACATTATAAGCAGCTCCCCCATAAAATAAATAAAATAAAAACTCGGAGCAACATGTGGTAATTATCATGTACGTAGTATTTCTTACAAAAAAAAAAAAAATTTGTCAACACACAATGTGGGTTTATCATTATCTTTCAATCACTTAACAAAAGTGATTGATAATGTCCTTATTGTATGATTTGTCGTTTAATGAGTTTTACTAAAAATCTTTTTGCCGATAAAAATGATTTGTCGCTACACAAATGATTAGGAGCATTACGTAAACAACGCCACATGGTACTCCGAACATGCTGAATAATTACTCCATAAACTTTAAATGCCAAACTTCCATAATCCACTTTCTCAAATAGTAAATACTTAAAAAATAAGGACCTATTTTTAAACTTGAAAATAATGGACTTATAAAAATAATTTTTAAATTTTTTTTGCAGGGTTTGATAGATCTCATTGAAATCTATCAAATAAGATACATATTGCATATTTTTTTTATTTCAGTAAACCTACTATTTTTAAGTTTAAAAATTACAAATAAGTATTTATTTTTTAAGTACCAAAAGGGGAACGGGTTCTAAAAATACAACTCCATCCATCTCTTTTTATTTGCCTTTTAGAAGAAAACGTACATTTCTCAAATAAGCAATATTAAAGTTTGTTGAGATGTTATTAAATTTTTTAATCGTTTAAAATTGTTATTGACCTCTTTTCATTGGTATATAAAAGACTTTTAAAAATTATAACATAGGAGTATATGTTTTTGTTTGAAAAGATAAAAGATCTTCTATGATTAATTTCTTATACCTATAATCTCATGTTTCACATATATCATCGGCTCCAATCTGCTAAGAGAAATAAGTACTTTTTTTAAATAAATATTTATTTTTTGAATTAAATGTAATGTATTGTAAGAGAATGACATGTCCCATAAAATGAAAAATTAGTACTTGAAAAAAAAGAACTTTAACGAAACAGGTGTCTTAAAGCATATTGTAAGCGCTTGAAAGTGGAATTCAAAGTCTGCAAACTATTCTCCCTCTGAAATTGTTGCTGTGTCATCTGTGTAGTAAAATTAAAATGTCAATTTGTTACATTTCAACCTCAAGTTGTAACTAAGAAAGAGGGTAATTTATTATATGCATCCCATCATGTGTGGTCGATCAGGCTCTTTTCTACATATAAAAGGGCTAACACATGTTAGGATGAATGATTTGGTACAAATTTTGATAATATTAGACTTATTCCATATCACTCGTTTAAGTCGCCAAGCTTGGTTAATTTATTCGAGAGGTTACTCTACCTATTACCAATTGGTTTTAAGTTGGAATTCTCCAATAGATTTAACATGGTATCATAACTAGGTCTTGGGTGACCTCACCTTACGTGGGAAAGTCCTTGTCACCTCTATTGCCCGAGTCAATCGCTCAGCTCCTAGTCTCCTAGTCTGTCACTCCCACGTGCATCCGAGTTGCACGTGAGGGAGAGTGTTAGACTTGTCTCACATCACTTATTAATTAAGCCACCTAAGCTTAGTTAATATATTCTAGAGGGTTACTCCGCCTATTGTCAATTGGTTTAAGTTGAAACCCTCCAATGCCAATTGATTTTAGGTTGAAACCTTCCAAGAAATCTAATATATCAAGTAGGCGATGAGATTAATTAGAACGCATGATCTATTGTCTGCATGCTTTGATACCATATTAAAGTACGGTCTTATTATTGTCAGCTCACTGGGCCGACGATAAATAAACTAAAAGACAAGAAAAATACGTATTTTTGTGTACTTTTTATATCCTTTAATACACATTCACACACTCATTATTATCAGTCCATTGGGCTGATTTTAGAATTTTTCATTAAAGTATTAACTACAAAATCGTTTAAAAGTCTACAAATGCTTAAAAGAAGAGTAACTTCCATAGTTCCATGTGCTATCAACTCTTATAGAGTCGGTTCAAACGAGACTTTATCTTAATTTTTTGGGAAGTGCTACAATACACACCCCTTATTTGGGTGTGTATCATATGCACCCTCATTAAAACACACTAAAATGTTATGATTCCCAAAATGTTATGAATTTATTGCTAAAAAGTTACAAATCATATTGATGAAAAGTTACGAATTTTTAGTATAAAAGTTACGATACGGAATAAAATGTTATGAATGACTGGTCCTACAAGTAATTTTTCATAAGGTGGCACAATATGAATCACACAATAAGTGCATATGTTACACACTTTAAAGGAATGTGTATTGAAGATTTTCCCTAATTTTAATCGGATCTCGATAGAGTTACTTCTTTAAAAAGGCAATCAAAATACACGCAAGTAGTCCGAATGGGATTTGTTCACTTGGGGTTCTTAGAACCTTTTGAGTTGTGCTACTGGTACAGCGGCTGTTGTACAGCAGCCGCGTACAGACCCTTTTTGCGCCTGTCTCTGGTTCCACAAAGATGATCGGATCCGTTTATTTTGTTCAAAATATTTCGTTTAAGGTCCCTGTAAAAAATCACCTCAATCTGATATCGGGAAGGGTGTTTATGAATCATCTAACTTTGCTTCAAAATTTAGTCAGCAAAGTTGGATGATTCGTAAACACCCTTCCTGATATCGGATTGAGGTGATTTTTTACAGGGACCTTAAACGAAATATTTTGAACAAAATGAGCGGCTCCGATCATCTTTGCAGAACCCGAGACGGGCGCAAAAGGGGTCTGTACGCGGCTGCTGTACAGCAGCCGCTGTACCAGTAGCATTTTTGGAACCTTTTATCTCTCGGTTCTATTTTTTTCAACCTTTTTTTAACCTTTTTTTATTTTATTTTTATCTTTTGTATGTTTTGTTCATCTTTCTTGAATTGTTGTTAAATTCGCATTAGAGGAAAAGATATCAAACAAAACTGTTTTGTAATTTTATATAATTTTTTTTTAATATCGGTTCACAATTCCATACTTTTCTAATTTCTCTCGTTGGGAAAAATAATTAACTCCAAAAATTTCGAAAAAAAGCTCAAAAAAAGTGGTGAAAAGTAAAAAAACGCTAGAAAATTTTGTAGACAAAAAAGTCAAGAAGAATGCACCATGAGTACGACTTTAATAAGTTTTCGACCAGGGAGCGTTCACGCTAGTGATTAATTTATGCAACACAGTTTTTTGGTTTTTGTTCTTATTCAATTTTTTTTGTGTTTGTTAGTTTTACACCAAATTTTTAGGAAATATAGGCGAATAAGGATAAAGGAAATCGAAAAAGTAAAAAATTATGACTGTTACACAAGTATTTTGGGAAATATTTGAGCTTTTCTTTGAATATTTTCCAAAATACTTACGTAAAAGTCAAAATTTTACTTTTTCAATTCCTTTCGACCTTACTCACCCATATCAAATGTCAAAAAAATTAAACAAGTTCGAGCCTAAAAATTACTATTTAGTATAAGTTAATCACTTGTGTAATACAGTATTTGAATCTATCTCTTCATTTATTACTTCAAAAAAATCTCTCTCAAAACATTTACCAAACTACCCCTCTCAAAAGAAGAATTCACATGAGCGTCGAACAGTTTTTGACCTTTTGCATGTACTGCAGTAAACCACATGGTGGTCAATTTTACAGAGTAATTGAAGATTCAAATCTCTTTTTTTTTTTTTTTAACTTTTGATCCTATTGAAGATTCAAATCTACCCCCAACCACATCCATTTACTATAGAGTTAATTACAGCTATCAAGTAGCAACCATGAAAAGAAACAAAATCGGAAGAAGAATCACAGGCATATCTTTTGGGACTGACTGAAGATGGACGTTGGTTTGTTCTCTTTATATAACCATCTTTACGAGAAAATCCTATTTTCTTTTTACGGTACTCAATCGTGACTGTTCAAAAGTAGTTTTGACGGTCAAGATGTTAATGAAATTTTTTCGGAGAAGTATTAATTGTGACCGATCATAATTGAAAACGAAACTTAATAATTGATTGCGAAAATAAATTTGTGTGATTGATTGGTTTTGTAAACACGCTCTTTACAGCACAACCAGAAATAAGACACTCTCCCATCTTTGCACCTCCTTGGCCAGTTGTCTCTACTGGAGTTATGTCAGAGCCATGATTGAATCATTGGGACAATGCAATTTTTTTTTTTAATTCACAAGGGTAAGGTTCATTCATTCATTGAGTTCCCGTTGGGAAATTTACTTGGCAATAACTGCTGCCCATGGCAATAATTTAACCAGCAAAACAATACTCCGTACTACAAAGTCTCTAGAAAAAAGAGGCGACTCTAGATCTAGGTTTTTCTGGGGGTGGGGCTGCCGCCCTCTTTTTCCACCCCCTCTCCTCCTAACTCGCCGGTCACACTCTCTCAATTCTCTGTCTGTCGTTATCCATCTTCAACCAGATTCACTCTTCACCGCCTCCTTCTCGTCACCTTCACCGCTCATGACGGTGCTTGTCTAGCAACATCTCTAGGACCGGAGGTCTCATTTATGTTTTTTCTTTAGTTTTGTTCCGTCCGGATGTTTAAGCCGGTTTTTTGTCCGGATATTGGGTCTGGTTTATGTCCTAGCGGGTTTTCCCCCAGGGTTTTGTTTCGATCTGATTTCTCCAGATCTGGTACCTAATTTCCATCGATTTATGTTGTATTTGATATGGAGCTCCGCCATCCCGAAACGTTTGGTGTTTGGGTACTTGCTCCACTTAAGCCGATCTTTGTTGATTACGGTATGGAATGAGCGATAGCTCTTGCTCAGGCACTGGACATCAACTTCGTCTCTTATCATTAGCTTTAGGGTTTGGCTGTGTTTTTGTGTGCAGATGAGAATCTGTAATTGTCGTATGGCCTGCTGATCTATACTCGGTGTTAATCTGTAGATGCCGTATGACTTGTTTAAATGGATATAATTCTTCCGTTGACAAAAAGGAAAAAAAAAAAATACTCGCGTCTAAAATTTGTTTGCATTTCGTTTCACAAAAATGATACTCACACAATAATCCAAACACAACCTCTTACATACATGTGGGCTCCACAAACATTACTATGTGTGCGCCCCACATGCATGTGAGAGGTTATGTAAGTTGTTGAGTTTGGATCGTTGTGTAAGTAGCATTCTTGTTCATTTCATACCCGTTACGCAAAACTTATTTTGTCAACCGGACGTAACATTAGGTCATGTGGTCAGACTCATACCATGAACCAAAATCGCTACCTCAGCCATTTCGCACAAGTTTGGTAAGCGTCCGGCCGGGGTGGCCCCGTGCATTCTTTGTTCCAAGGGGGTTATAAAAATTTGAAATGGGTAAATTTATAATTCGAAGTAGGGCTGTCCAGCAGATCAATCGAACCGTCGAAACCGATCAATCCACCCAAATCGTTCCATCCGTGAACCAAATCGAGATATGTGACGGATGGATGCGGATGAAAAAAATAATAATCCGCCGTGAGCGGATGAGATGCGAATTGGATCCGCCCAAAGTAAAAAATAAAAATGTGAGAAAGAGTTAAACCTTTCACAATAAACTCTTACCCCACCAAAATAGTACTGATAATTTGACAGTACTCCATAAACCATACTACTTATTATTGACATAGAAATTTCAATGTTATTTCAATACGAAAAATTATTGGCTAGTCTTAGGGCAAAACGAAGTTGTGTGATGTTTTATTGTACTACTATACTTTTTAAATTTTTGGTATTTATAAAAAATAAATTACAGGCTTAAATCTGCCCAAACCACATCCAAACCGATCCGACCGAACAATGCTCACGGTCGGGTGGTGGATGAGGTAAATATGAATGTGTGTGCTTTGCTATCTGATTTTTGGGTTTCAAAGAGTTTTTTAGAGCAGATATGAACGTGCAAACCGACCAATACAGATGCAAAGTATTGGAAGCTTTTTAGATTTTTTCGAAATATTTAGATTGTTTCAGATCCGCCCAAACCGACCAATCCGAACCGCCTAAACTGCAAACCAAACCGACCGAACCGTGAAACACTCACGAATGGTTGTGGATGGAGAAAACAACAATTTGGTGGATGCAACTCCGTCTAGAAACCGAATCTATCCGCGAACAGTCCTTCGAAGACATTTTTTTTTGCCAAATAGAAACATATGTAGAAGTCTAATTACTAGTCAGAATAGAGGAGCGCACCTACGTACTCCTTCTGGCTCCTAGTCCTTTTATTGATTCCGCCGGCCTCTTTTGATGGTCAAGTTCAGTAAGCGGGTCTTCTGTTTCATCATTCATTTGACTGAAATAAACCATTTTGTTTTACTAGCTTTATTCTGTTCCCAAAGAGAATTAACTTAGTAGTGAAATAATTCTTCTTCTTCTTCTCTTTTGGTGTTTTAAAGGTGGTGCGGGATCCTGTGGTGGGTAAGCCTGTAGTTCCCCTTGTAAGGCGCAATTCAAGTCGTTCATCTCGACAATCAATAGTTCAGATATATTTATCTTCTTTTACCGATAAAAGATAAACTATGACTGGTAAATCAATAACGAATCTAAATCATCGATTGGGGAAATGGATGATCCGGATTATCACTACAGAATCCCCACGTTACAAGGCTCAAAGGCATGAAATCTCTTTCGGAACGATGTAACTCTTTTTTTGATAATTAGGTGTTTGGATCAATGCACACCTTTACTAATCTTACAATACTAATCTCACTGTCCACCAACGGGGGTCACATTTAAAGTCAAAGCAAAATTTTGTAGGAATTGACTATAAAAGAATTGATAACATCTAAGAGATTTCGACCTGAAACTTTAAAAGTAGAGAGCAACCCACTTACCCACCATCCCATCCCCTCGGGGTTAGAACTATTTTTACTTTAGGATGTAACTTTAGGTTTTGGTCCCATTATTTAACATTATATACATGAGAATAAATTTTTTACACCGCCAGTGTAAACATTTGTTTCCTTTAAATCATTTGCAATGATGCAGGTGGGGAGCCGGCACCCAACCACAGCAGGCTGTTGGGACCTCTGAATGGGCTTCGATCTCATCTTGAACACGTAATTTGAATCGTTCATCGATCTTATAAACTCAACGCATAAAAAATCTAAGTCGGGTAGATTATCAATCTTATTACATTATTTTTAGAAATACACTTTCAAGATAATCTGGTTCGATCGATATCCATTCAACTGGCTTTTGTAGACACACGTCCGGACGAGGCCTATTTAGTGGCACTACAAGCCCTAGCTTCCTTTGAAGAGATGGATCTGGAAATTCTAACTTAAGATTGGCACGAGTTTAGAGTAATTTCTTGTCACCTTTTTTTAAAAGGAAAATTACCTCTAAGGATAGAAACAGTGCACTTAATTCTCATTAAAGATGAACTCAATTTTTAATTACCTCTAACGTAGTTAAAATTTTAAATTAATTCAACCATTGACATCGATCACACGACCTTTTCATCCTTCTATTTTTCTATTTCCATCGCATGCTAATCTAGTATGAATACAATCTAGGTTTTCCTTTTGAAATAAACTAATTTTTAAGTATCCGCCAAGCTTGGTAATAATGACGAGGTTAAGACGTAATCAAATTCAAGTGACTTTAACTGGTCGACCAATGAGGAGAAGGTTTTGGGTGCCGAGCAGTACCTGTCGATCATCCCAACCGTCCAAACGTGTTTTGGATGGCCTAGATTTTATTCCCTCTCAACCCACCCCACCCCACCCCACCCCACCACTCTCACTCTTCTTTTTCTCTTTATAAAATCTGAACCGTCCAAAATACGTTTGGACGACTCGGATCGCCAACGGAGTACCACGCGTGTGGTACTCGCTCAGCACCCAAAACTTCTCACCAACTAGATTATTTGAAAATTTTAGCATGCATCGATCTCACACTTCTCAATGCATGCATAATGCATACATCTGGTATCATCATGTCATGCATGTTTATAATTAATCCCACCTTTTCATGATTGCGAGCTTGCTAATTGCATCAGATGGTCTTTCAAAATAAGGGTCATGCTACTTAATTAATAACTTACTATAATTAAGCATGGGTTCAATACATTATCACATACTATGTCCCTTTTGATTAGGGTTAATCATAGTAAGTATATTTTAGAAATATAAACTCACTTTAGATTCCCATCTCAAAATACATTGTAGCTTTAATTAGGACTAAATTGCTATATTTGCCTCCCTAAAATGAGTCAATTGCACGGTATCATTTGGGCTAATACTATTATTACATATACCCACCCTTGCGCAATTACGATCTGCACACCTTGAATTCATTTTGAAGTTATACTAGTTGTATAAAAATTCATAATATTTGCATGTAAAAATTCATATCCAAAATCGGATCTCACATTTGTTTGACCAATTTTTGGGCCAACGATGTAATGAATTTATGTGCGAATATTTTGAATTAAAGTAGATTCAACGTAGATAACTGATAAGCTGTATGTATTCAATATGACCAGAGTGCATATTCTAGCACCACTCGTCGTTTTATGTAACCTTGCAAGCTGCAATTCTCAGAGGGGGAAAAAAAAACATGTTTTTACTGTAGGAATAAATGAGTAAGCTTAATGTCAAACAAACTGATCAATCAGTTAATGCAATCAAGATTATCATAGACTAGTAGTAGAAAAGATTATTAGCATATAGTAGGAAAACTACATGAGAATGGAGAGGAGTGAATGATTTGCCTTTGACTTGACAGAAAAGGGTTTAGTCAAGCTAGACGTAAGTTGGCAGAGACATCATGAACGGTCGGAAAAAAAATAATAATGGAGAGGAGTGGTATGCATGGCAGGCAGAGTAAAATGGTTGACACAAATAGGGCCATTTTACCATCTTTAATCATTTCCATTTTAGAAACCCACTCATGAGGGACTAAGCTTCAACGCCCAGAGTCCACAAAAGAGTCAAAGAGATTACCCTACCCTTCTTCAAATGTGATTAATTAGTCAGAACAGGTGGGTAATAAATCTCACTTAGAGCAGAGAATTTCATGATTTTAATTGATTCCGTAGAAAAATATAATGTTTACTCATGTCGACGATGAAAGGTTTTGTTGCCCCCAATTGTGGGCCCCGCAAGACGATCGGATTTATTTCTTAACAGCTCTTTGAAAATTACAATTGTGCTGAAATTGACGTTTGATCTTACATCATTCAACAGATGACCACAATACATTTATCTGCGTTTGATTTCTTGTGATATTTAATTTCTTTTACGATAAGTTTCTGACAATCATGTATTGAAGGACATTGGGTAAATATGGATTTTTGACATTTTTAATGATCTCATCGATCAAATTTGAAAAATAAATACTAGTTTCGATGATAGAAAAGATCCAAAGAATTGAGTGATTATTCAATGCTCTTGGATTATCGCCATATGATGCTTCATATGACTCTTCTATCATACATTTGTGTTAGAGCCACACACTTAATGATGAAGCCCACACAAATATTGGTGACAAAAGTCTCTAAAGCACCATCTGACGATACTGCAGAAGTAAGTAATAATTTCACCCACCAATGGTTCTCTAAAAAGCGGCCGGTAAGATATGTTTTGATGGACAAAATCAAATCAGGAAACGACCTCTCTTGTTGACTTTTCAAGCCTAGAGAGAGAGAGAGCGCACACGCGCTTGTAATGGATATAGGACTTAGAGTGTGTTCCACTAAATAAAATAGTACTTATTTTTCGTTTTACGAGATATATCATTTTCTTACAACACATCGTCTTTAAAAAAAATAAGAACCATAACAAATCGGAGCCTTACAAAAAGGAAAAATGGGTTGATTAGCTGAGTGGAAAATAATTAACAAGTGAAGATAGAGAATAATTACACAGGTTGATTAGCTGAGGTGGAAAATAGGATATGGAGTGAAGTGAAGTGCTTCTCAATGATGGATAGTGAATCCTGGAACAGTAGAGTCACGAGAGACTAGAGAGAGAGAGTGAGAGAGAATAATGGTAGCAAATGGATTTTGTTGTTTGGCTGAAGGGAAAGGGATGAAGAAAGAGAGAGGAACGTGGTGTGGATTTTGTTGCAGTACTTTATTATACTCTTCAAGACATGAATCATTAAGTGGAAGACCACATGGTTCATGATGCGATGTGATGTGGCCTGTGGGTGTTGGCCTCTTTCCAATGACGAATGCATGCACCCATGATGAATTCACCATACAGAGCTAGAGATCCACACAGCTACCATTCGAATGAAAGGGTTGATGTACGCAGTCATACCCTTGCAAGCAGAGAGACTGTTTTCTCGACTCGAATCCGTGACCTCCGGGTAAGCACTCAACCAGAGGCCGCAAAATGATATCCTCAGTAAAATTTGAGATCTTAAGCCTCATTCGAAACAAATGTTTTATTTTATATCAAAGTAAGTACTCAACCAAACCACCCGAACAAGAAGGAAATAACATGTACTCTTATTCTACAACTACGCGATTCCTCAGCAAAATTATTTGTGCCAAACTGCGTATCTGTGGCCACAAGATGCTAGAGTCCACTCCCTGCCGTCGGGGCACCAGGAACCATCACCAATCTTCATGCAAACTTTCTCCCCAACAACAGCAGAGTAGAGATTCGGCTGGGCTTCAAGAATCCTGACAGACGATCGGCTGTGGATGTCTTGACCCTTTCGAATGTTCATCTGCACATTTACTCGGAGAGTCTTAGAGCAGCTCAAGAAAGACCAATTCAAATCGTAGTATAAGTTAGCAAGAGTACCAGCTTCACTATTTGGTCGTGAATGGAGTTACCCCAATCGTAGAAATGGTCGTAAAAAACCGTTGGTATCCCTGGATGTGTGAGTATATATGCATAGCCCTGGATAGTGAAGGCAATGCCAGCAATCCAAATTTGAGTCAATGAAGAACCAGTAAAGAGGAAAAGGAAATAGATATGGTGTAGCTGTGCATTTAATAGTATTGATGTCCAACTGGATTGGCATGATGATTGTTCAATCGCTGGGAGATGTGGCCATACAAATTCAAGTTCCCTTCTCGGCACTGGAAAACTATACAGCAAAAGAAGCCTTAGGCTCATGCATCCAGAAAAAGGAAATAGCAAGTCAATGAAGATATTTGTTCCAAAAGTGGCAAATTTTCATTATCAAGTTACTACTAAACTAGTACATAAGCTCACAATACCTCCTTGTTCACTATTAGCTGTGCCAGTTAAATGGTAGGCCACAATTTAAGACCATTAACCAGAAAAGCATATTGATTTGGTATGTAATTACCACAACCTAAGATGATTTAAAATTTTCTTTATTTCTAATGGTACTTTGTTAGTGATATTAAATTCAAACACGAAGAATATAATCTTGATGTTATAAAATTGGACATGGACGACATATTGAGAGGATCGAGAGACGGTCAAAAAGCAAGGCGTATCATTTCAAGAACTTCCCAACGCAGATCTTCCAGTTTTTTCCCCCCAACTCTAGCTTCTTTTTTTCCTTTTTGAACCGGCTTCTAAGTCTAGCTCCATAAAAAGAACTCAAGTATTACAGGAAGCAAGGAATCTGGCAAATACAGAAATTAGAATACCTCCATAACATGGTGTGAGGGAAAAGGCCAATGAGCCTGCAAGAGTGGAACAACCATGAGTAAGCACCGACTTGCTTTAAGGATCATAAGCTTGCTTCTAGAACATTACCATATGAGAAAACATATGCCGCAAACTCCAAGTTATCATGAAAAGTTTTCTAGACAGATGTCATTGATACGAATACATCAACATAATACAAAAAAAAAAGTCAATAAATTTAACGGGGAGACCTCTTTCCATCTGAAGTCAATAACAGACAAGCTAGTAACAGTTCAATAATGCTCCTGAGGAGATACATAAGGTCGGACCAGTAAACAAGAGGGACGAAGATTTGTACATGTGTTCATGCAGTGTATGGATATCAGAACAAATAAGAACGGCCTTGGAAGCATTTATGCTGTATTTTTTTTTTTTGAATAATATGGAAGAATTATTACCTGTGTTGAGCCTGTATCATGGTTATCTAAGAAAGTGACAGCCCTTGAAGGCCACCATCCCATCACTCCCGGTGGATTCCCTTGAGCGTCACGCAGACGCCAGAGCTCTCCCTTTACAGCTTCCTGAGTAGTTACACATTCATAAATGACAGAAATAGGATGGATTTCAGTTCAAGAAAATCAATTCCTCCTGAAAAGAAAATAGTCCCTGTGTGTACAAACTGCCTCAAGAATATACCTGAAGAATTCCCTTAGTTGTGAAGTCAAATGCAGTAGAAAGCTGCCCTGTGCCATTAATCCAATTGATAATCCGTTGCCTATGACTATCTGCATGTAGATTAAAAGACAACGAAAGAAGAGATTATTATTTTTACGAAGGAAAGTTTCTTCCAGGTGAAATGTTTCATGGAACAATTAATATTCTGCCTTGGTAATAAAATAGGACTACTCAACTCAACAAATTCACTACAGGAAAAAACAAACAAAAATGAACTTAGCGAAAAGTATATCAATTCTTTCCGATTAAAAGACATTGAGGATGCTCCTAATCAACAGAGGTAAGGGAGATATTGGGAATTAACTACTAGAGGCAAAGCGAAACAAATGTCTCAAGTTCAGCTTAATATTTAGGTGACACTTTTGCTATCCATTGGATTGAGCATAATAGAATAAAATACCTTGGTTGTACTCCAAGTGGTGACCATTGTAATTGCAAGAATCCCACCATTCTCCAACAGAAAAAAGAGGCTTTGCACCCTCAATGTATTCCTTCACATATTGTGCTGAATAACTAAAAGAAGATTTGACAATAAAAAGTTGCTAATGAAAACCTCAAGAGGAGAGTAGTAGTAAATACACAGAAAAGGGGCAGTGTCTTAGTGCTATGGTAGAAGCAGAGAATGCCAGCAATGATAACATGATTAACATCCAAGATGGCTGCTTCATGAGAATATCGCCAAACCTTGAGGCTATACTCAATATTTAGCCTTTCCACCCAGAATCACCAGGATTATCCAAAGCACCAGGTGCCATAGGGCTCCACCCCCCACTTTTCTCTTCATTCCAAAATACCCTCCAGAACTCAAAAAGAGGAAGGAATAGAAGGGGCAAGACAATGCATAATAACATTACCCTCTTGCAAAATCAAATCGGAAATCTTGGAAGCCAACTGTATCTCGTAGCCATTTTAGCCACCCAATAATGTCTTTCCGAACAAACAGCTGGGTATGATCAATATTCGGAACGCCATGAAAATTGTCCCCAGTGCTTTTATTACCCTGGAAGCAGAGATTAACATGTATAAAAGTGATGACGATGGAAACGAGATTTTATGGCAAAGTCATGCATCCCTAGGAGATTTGTCAATACGATAATAATTGCAGACTGGATCATATGGAGCATTCATTTCTAGTCTAATTTAAAGCTATTTATACCAGAAGTCTTCATCATAATTGATTTCACATATTAGCATTTTTTGAAGCTACAAAGCAACCATGCAAACCAAGACAGTAACATCTGTAACATCCCAGTTTCCATTCGGCAGGACTGAAATTAAATTAACTACAATAACTCCCTTACCAAACCACCAGTACAGCTTGTAACAGCACGTTCATCCCATGATAATGGAATTCCATCGTAACGATTATACCTTCCTCCATGCCCTGTGGTAGTCCCAACACGGTGATTGATGACTATGTCAGCCATTGGTCGAACTTTGTATTGCTTCATCTTGTAAAGTAAAGCTTTCAAGAGATGTTCAGAGCCATATGATGAATTGAGAGAATATAAATTTTGAGGAAGGTATCCTGCAAATAGTAGAACAGGAAGACCCATTTGTTAAAAGTGTATACACAAAAGAAAAATTGGTCAGAGTTCTAAGGTGATTTTTTCCAACCTTCACGTGCGAAGGAATTAGTTGCTGGAGGTAACCATGCGGATGTAAACCCGGAGTTTGCAATATCAGGAACCTTGCTCTCTAAATTTCTCCACCAATCGTGTTTATGAGACTCCCAGTTGAAAGACTGTCAAGCAAATTGTTAGTCAGTTGTCCAAACTTAAGAGGCTTTAAGAATTGAGAAGTAAAATACACTAGAGGTAACATAATCTAACCACGACCCTCAGAGAGCTCGCAGAATCCATAACTTCATCTTCTTTTTCCAGTTTTACTACTAAATGTAGTAAACTATATTACAAAGTACCATCCAGTCCCACTCGATATGAGTTGGAGACAGGACTGAAATGTCGAACTAGCTGAATTTATACCTATTTCTAGTAACAATAAGTAGGCCATCATTAGAATTTACCTGCAATAGAATTTCTCTACCACTGCGTACTACTGCTCCTGCAAATGAATAAACTTCGAACGTTAACCAGCAATCCTAAAACCGATGTCTTTCCTCTCACAGAAAAGGAAAACTTGACATGTTAATCTGATAGCTGATATAGCTGATTATGTGTTAAAAGGATTCGGGGGAGAAAAGCATACCTACATCAGTCTCCTGAATACTTTCAACTTGGTTCTGCATTTGCAAGATATGATCAGGTCAAGTAACTAAACAAGTAGTTTAGCTCACAACATATTATAGTACAATAGGAATGAATAAAAAATAGTCCTCAGAAAGATCGCTGATCTGATAACACTAAACTGGAAAAGAAGAACTGAAGTAGGATCGTACCTTGCTCAGGTAACCCATCTTGGATCAAAGGTGGTTGTAGAAACTTCGACACTGAATCGAAAAAGATAAGCAAAAGTCCTGCATCCACATATAATCAACTCATATTGATGTTTTCCATATACTGTCAAACTTCAAGTGCGCTAAACGACTCCAAGTTATCTGACTATAACAGGAATAATACCATATTGCAGATCAGTTGTCTCTCATTTTAGTAGGTTAGAAATTAAGACTTAAAACAAGCTTAAATACCATCTGTTCGACATCAGAACTAAGGCATCCTGACCATCTTACCAAGTTCAAATTTTCATAGCAAAGAAAGTAACAAACGTTATTTGCATCTATAATTCCATACAAATACCCCTAATGGATGGACCAATCCACAATTCATTCCTCACGGTCTCTTAAAATTACTATACTCCACGACTTAGGCTTGTAAGTTGTAAGTAGTAATATATCTGGGACGGAAGAACTACAGGAATTAGTTAAAGACTCGAAGCGAAGCCCGGATACTCTCCTCAGAAAAACAAAGAACCAAAAACTGCAAAGCAAACAATTTTTTTCCCTTCATGCTGTTCTACCATAGACAATAGACGAATTTCCCTATAACACATTAAGTCATTAACCCCCTATTAATTACTTCCGTTTCATCTCAATCTTGCATTTGCATTGCTATTTTCAACACATCTGATATAATAACTGGGGAAATATGCAGGGGTGATAAACGAGCCGAACGAGCCAACTACTTAGTTGTTCAAGCTTTGTTTGAAAACTTAACAAACATGTTCAAGCCTAGCTTGTTTATGAGACGAGCCACTCTCGAACGGACTTTAATCGAGCTGATCTCGATTCTCAAGCAGCTTGAACTTTTTATTCATCATAGCGATCCTATCAGTAGCGAGCTTCAAAAACAGGTTCAAGCTTTTTTGTTTATGTTACAAGCTGATCTTGAACGAATTTTAACTAACACACAAGCTCAAACCCGAGGAACTTGATTTACATTTTTTTAACCAATTTCACAACACAAGTGCATAAACCAAAACAAACCGACTCTTGTGTCCCAATCCATTGGGGGTCGGCTACATGCTCTGTCTCAGGCTAAATGTTCACTTAGATTAGTAAGCCCAAATCCTTCCGTATCATGGCAAATGGGAGGTTTCCCGTTTGAGTGAAGGAAACAGAAAACGCGAAAAATGAAGCCAAAACAAATGATAGAACCAAACCATATGAAATCATTCAGTCTGTGATGAAAGATACTAACCAATAATCCGGTTCTTGCGCAGCCGATCTCAAAGTGATAATTCCTGTCGTGCCCAGTACGCTTATATAGAGAAGGAGAAGGCGTGAATCCGATTATTGATTCCGCTGAAGTGGAACCACGAATTCCGTCCATAAAGAAAAGGGAAGGAAAAAAGCGACTGATTAGAGAGACGGAATTGTATTCGATGGCCACGAAAACCACCCACACGGCTATGAAATTCTGCAAATGGTTCACAAAATGGAGAAGAGATTCGAATTGTTGCGCAAAAGGAGAATGAAAAATCGCTTTTTCGGATCCTCCCTTTCTGGCTTTTCGGAGGGAATGGAAGCGTTCGTATTGAAATGTGCGTGCGAAGGCCACGTGTCTGTCCTGGAGTGTGCGAAAAATTAGTCAAATCGACTACAGGTGTCAAACGGGCGGGCCCATCGTGTCAGCCCGGCCCGTTAAGCTATGTGCCAACCGTGTTTTGTGTTGTGTCGGTTCGTTTATTTTATCGTGCCGTGCCAATTTTTTTATCGTGTTTTGCCGTACCGGCTCGTTTACTTAATCGTGTTGTGCTGTGTAGTTTATTAATCGTGTCATGCCGTACCGACCCATTTACTTATGCCTTGTTCTCTTCTAAATTCAAAAAGAATTTTTTAAAAAATTCCTCCTAAATTCTTTCTAAATTCCCCCTACTTCTAACATTTCTCTCTCTATCTCTCTCCACTTATTACCCCTACAATTTTTCAAATTTTTTTTCAAAACATGAACCAAACAAAGCATAATTAATCGTGTTGTGTCATGTGCCGTGCTCATGTCAGTGCATCTCCAACCGAATTTCGTCGAAAAGAAGAAAAAAACTCCGAAGAACATAAAATTTTATCAACTTAAAAAGTGTAAAACGTTATGTTACAATGTAAAATATGAAACTAATACTGCATTTTTTAATATTAGATTAGTACTATTTGGTGTGCCATGCCTATGCCGTGCCATGTTGTGTTGTGTCCATCAAAAATCGTGTTCGTACCACATTTAAACATGTCGTAGCCGTCTAAAACCGTGCCCATTTAAACTTGTTGAGCCTATCTAAAATCGTGCTGTGCCACATTCAAATGTGTTGTATATGTGCCGTGTGTGCAATCATGGCCCATTTGACACCTCTAATATGGATTTCTTGTGTTTGTGCTATATTTAAATATGTCGTACTTGTCTAAAATCGTGCCCTTTTCACATTTAACCGTGCCGAGCCCACCTAAAAACGTGTTGTGTCACATTCAAACGTGTTGTGTCTGCGTGGTGCATGCCATCATGATTCGTTTGACACCTCTAATGTGGACTCCTCAAATTCTAAATCAACTAACCTTTCATATCTTAATTTAATCCTAGTTATCTTCAAAAAAACAAAAACAAAAAATCCTAGTCTACCCATGCGATCATATTATTAAAGTTTCAAAACAACCCATCATATAATTATCCCCGTATCCACTTGGTCATCTTATAAATCTTGGACCCCTAATAATTGTTGAAAGATACCTTTCTGTCTTTTTCGGATGAGTTTATAAATTTCCCTTCTAGTCATACTCTCTTGTTCACTTGTTCAAATCACTAATAGCGTAGAAGGGTTTACAATTTTCACCTAATTAAAGAAATGAAAGTGTACGATTGGAGAAAAATAAAGTGCCAGAATCATGTTTCAAAGAATTTTTACCTCTTATATATCAGAGAATATTTACTGACCCGTGACATGCAGTGTCCGCGACCCTTTTTCATTGCATAAAGTGATTGGTTCATACACTTTTTTTTAACTCCCTCACAACATGTCTTTAAAATTTAAAAACGGTTCATGACAACCCCAATAGATTGGCCAAGTGCTTGCTCCCTAGTAAATCACAAAATTGAATTTTATCATGAAGATTATATATTTTAAAATTTAGAGTCACTCAAGTTATGCTATTTTCAGACTTGAGAAAAGTTTTTTGGAGTAATGAATGTAATAATTGGAGAAAAAAATTATCAAAAATCATGCGCAGCGAGAAAAAAGTTGAGTCTAGAGATCCAAAATAAATGTGGTCTCGAAGTTTGTTCGGTCATTACTTAAAAAAAAAAAACCAATAAATGATAATTCTTCATTATACAGGGCTCGTGCAAAACCCCGGGAAAAGAACCGGGTTAGCGCCACATCAACCGTTTCCTGTTTTCCAGTTTGTCCTCTCCCGGACTTTTTAGAGATGGTTCTTTCTGCGACGGAGAAGGCGCTGATCACCCAAGCCGAGCCAAATCCCACGGCGGTTGACTGGTCGGAACTCCCACCGGAATTGCTCCAAACTATCGCCGAGAAACTCATCACCCACACCGACTACCTCCGCTTCCGAGCTGTTTCCACCACCTGGAGACTCTCCACCCCCACCGCCCCACTCCACCTCCCCACCCAACTCCCCTGGCTAATGCTTCCCTTCAACCAGACCCGCCGTTCTACACAAGGCGCGACACGGCACGTGCTCGTCGACGGGCTAGGTAATGTCATGGGTTTTGGTCCTAGTTGGTTTCTGGCGGCATATGATTGGCGGCACATGATTGTCGGTGTAAGATGGTGCCTTCTATGGGTACGCTCTTGCTCCGGCTTGATGCCTAGGTTGTTTTGATTTCTTAACGTGTTTTTAAAGATTAATAAAATTCTTTCTTGCGGTTAAAAAAATGGGCAGGTCAACGCAAGAAAATCACAGGCACAAGCCGCCCCTTTTTCAGCCTCTCCGCCAACAAATCCCACTCCCTCCACCTCCCGGAATCCTCCCCCCACCAGCGCCGCCGCCACCGCGGCTCCTCCCACGGTTACCTCGCCTTCCTGGACGAGTCGCCTGATTTCTTCCTCCTCAATCCCCTCACCCGCGCCAAATTCCACCTCCCCCCACTCTCCTCCTTCCCCAACGTCGTCGCCTTTGATTTCTCCGACGTTGGCCGCGAGTACTCCCTGAGCGCTCCCAATGGGGACGTCTCCACCCGTAGCTTGTCCGAAATGCGCGACTTGTTCATCAAGAAGGTGGTTCTCTCCTCGAGTCCTTCTGTTGATTTTAATTTTATTGTGTTGGCGATATTAAATCAAACTGGTGATCTCGCTTTCTGTAAAAATGGATATCGATCATGGCTATTTATAGAGGATGCCCAATCTTATTGTGAGGATGTTATATATTGTAATGGGTTATTCTACGCCGTGAATAAATTGGGGCAAATCGCGGTTTGTGATGTTACCGGGGAGTTTCCTAGGGTTTCATTTATTCGTACGCCACCACAGATTGGTGGTGATTTACTGTACTTGGTTAGTTTATCATCGGACGAGCTGTTGTTGGTTACGCGGTACTTGGATTTAGAAATCTTGGATTATGGGACTAGGGAATTCAGAGTGTATAGGCTGGATTTGAGTGGGCCAAAGTGGGAGAGGGTGACAAGTTTGGGGGATCAGATGTTGTTCTTGGGGGAAAATTCTTCGGTGGCATTATCAGCTTCTGATTTTCCGGGGTGTAAAGGTAACTGTATATACTATACGGATGATTATTCTGAGTTGAATTACGATGGAATGGCTAGGAATCATGATTTGGGTGTCTATAATTTGGAAGATGGTAGCATTGATCCTTTACCCTGTTGTTATTCGCTTCCCCAGATGCGATGGCCACCGATTTGGGTCACTCCCAATCCTTGTTAAGCATGTAAGTGCCCTTTTCAGTTTGCTCCTTTCTTTGAATTATGCATGATTCCCTGAAGCTGAATATTTGTAGTGGTTAAGTGATGATAATGATTATAGCTGTCTAGACATCTCAAAGCTGTTTAATAATTGGTCTATGAGCAATTTTTCTGTATTGTGTGATCTTTGCCGGATGCCACCACAATCTTGTAACCAATTGTTGATGTGTCAAAATTTTCATTTGCTTGGTCAGATTCAAATCAGTATTTCCAAGAAATCATTCAATGATTCTGAAGTTGTTTAGAATTGATCACTTTAAGCTCCACACTGCCTTTAAACATTTTATCTCGTAGTCTAGATTCTAAAATAGATTACAGAAACTATTTCATCCATGCTCTTATTTGGAAGCTGGGTTCTTTTTGTTTGAATTTTGTCTTCAAGTCTGTATTAATGAATACAGGCTTCTGACTTGATTTTCCTTAATGATTATTGTTTCGTTCAAGAATAATGAAAATAAGATCTTTAGCTGATTTTATCTCTTGCTGCAGTAACGGTTGAACACACAGCTGCGAAATATTGAACCAACCCTTCTAAGGGATGATCATAAAAAACTATCCTCTACATTGTTGTTATTTGCTTCCCTGGATGTGATGGCCACCGATTTGGGTCACTCTTAATCCATGTTAAGCATGTAAGTGCTCTTTTCAATTTGCTCTTACTTTGAACTATGAATTCCTCCCTGTATATGAATGTATGTAATAATGATTTGGATTATATCCGTCTTGATACCTTATTGCTGGTTAAAAATTGGTCAGTGAACGATTTGAATGTATTGTGTGATCTTTGTTGGATACCATCACAATCTTCTTGTTGTATCCCTTTATTTCTTTCAAATGTTTCATTTGCTTCTTGGACTTCAGATCGTAATTCCCAAGGATTCTTAAACAACTTTCTGAGGGCTTCACGTCTTTTTTTTTTCTCCCTTTTCTGTAGATGAAAAATCTATCATCTCTGTATGTATATAAAGATGATAACTTTTATGCTTGTACTATCTAAATGATGAACTTGGGGGACGTTAATGGAGTGTTTGTTGGCTATATCTGATTGTCTTGGGTAATACTAGGAGTTTGAGCTTCATAAGGTGGTCTAGTTCTATCTCATAGTCTACAGGATTGCGTCAAAAATCTATCATCCATGCTCTAGTTTGGAAACATAGTTCTTGATCTCTTTTTTAGATTTTCTTGAAGCCTGGATGAATCAATATGGGGTTGTGAGTTGATTTTTCTTGTTGATTAGTGTCTTCTTCAAGATCAAGAATCGTAGGCATTTACATCTTTTGCTTATTCCATCTCGTGCTGCAATGATAGTTGGACATACACAAAACTGCGACGAACCATCCCATGGAAGGGATGAAATTCAAAACTTGGTAAACGGAAATGAACTAACTAAATCATACTTAGTTTAGTTGTTTCCAGTTTATGACTAGGCATTCCGTTGTCTGGCATTTGGATTTTGTACGGCATGAACCAAACTCACATCCCACTATCATGGAGAATAAGCAAGCAGATTCGGTAAGATTGCATAGTGCACAAATGAAGTTGTGGTTTGGCAAGAATGCCGACATCCTCGGTACATGCAAAATTTCACGATATTCTTGAATAACCATAGCTAGGTAGCCAGTTTATATGTTAGGGTGCGCTAACAAGTATTTTAGCCATAAATGGCTCTGATAGCAAATAAGAAAGGATCGAAAAGGGGAAAGAGAATTGACCTTATTATTTAGAAAGAAAACCTAATAATACAAAAGGGGAGGAGTAGATCTGACTGCTTGGTTTTTAGAAAGAGAAAGAGGGCAAACCAAAAACCTGAGAAACTGAAAACAGACTCGTCCTACTTAAAGAGGACTCCACAGGAAATGAAATGCAAAATAAAGTAAAATTACATCCAAATTAAAAGCGATGAAAACTTGTCGGGTACACAATTGGGTCCCATCGTCACAAAAATCTCCACCGAAAGTCGGATGATAACACCCCATAATTGAGTGCCCTGCAGAAGCTTTATTTCCTAACCTCCATAATTGAGACTTTGACCAAACGCAAATATTATTGGTTCTTTTCTTAGAATCCAGTATTAATCGCTTCACAAACCCAAGAGTTGTGTGATTTGGTCAAAAGCATCTTGCACAAACTAAATCCAATGAACAAACACGTGTACAGCATGAATTGATTTCTCTTTCCGTATACCAGTGCACAAAAAAGGAATATTGGAAGTCTCTGGATCACCCCATTCTCCCATGCTCACAGGCTGAGCCTGCAAAAGAACCACATGCAAGGAGTAGGGCCGGCCCCGGGATAAGCCTAACAAGTCCTCGGGCTTGGACAACCCCTCGGGCTAGGAGAACCAAAAAAAAAAAAAAAAAGTTTGTGAATATATATATTAATACTTTGACGGAAACTTATCACAAAGGATTGTGATGGCTTATTGGCAAGTAGCGTGGGATAAGTTCTATCGCGGGTAGTTGCTCTGGGTTCGAATCTCGTGCCGAGCAACTAGAATTCATTTTTTGCTCACACCCAAAATAGCTGTTGATGTCACTTGACCCAACTAGAAATTACTGACTAGCTTGCAATTAATTGTTACTTTCCATCTCGGTCTAGAATTTTGTTCTTTTTCAATCTCTCTTAGGTAGTAGCAGCAACCCACCTTCTTTTTTTTAAAACTCCCGTCATGGTCTTATAACATTCGCAATGGTAATAATCAAAACTAGTAATTAAAATGTGTCAAGTTAGCATTTGATTATCCATTTAGTCCATAATCAAACTTAACAACATCTTCCTCTACATTAATTATTTTTGCATCTCTAACAAAAAAACCCCTCATAATATATAATGCATATTTGTCCAATCGCAAACGAGTTTCAATCATGGGGGGTGTTATTGCGTTTTGAGTTTGGTTATTGGTAAAAATTGTTAAGTTTGGTTATGTAATGGGTGAAATTTGATTATTTGCTAAAAAACTTGTAACTTTACTTATTACAATGTTGGATATTTTTTTAGTATTGTTATTAAATTTGCTTATTATAATAGAGATGCTCTAAGGTTTAACTTTTTTAATATTGAGCCTTAGATTTTATTTGGGTGATCAAATTTTATTAGCATACCTTCTTTTCTTTTCTTTTTTTTAATGTTTCGTTCAAATATTTGTACTTTTTGCATTGATCTTAATTGAAATAATTCAAATAGAATTGGGAAGTGCAGATCTAATACTATCTTTCGCTAGTCTCTCTCCTTTTCTAGTGGGCACGAGAAACTAGTCGTGACTATATGTTATGGTTTCTGCTATGTTGAACAATGAACCCATATACTCCATTTCTCTGTGCTTAAGTTCGTTCGTGTGAGAACCGTGAATGTAAAAAAACAGGGAATAAAAGATCTTGTAGCTATGCTCAAACAGTTAAATAGTATTTGCAACACTTGATACGCAAGATACTATAAACTTACACTCCTAAGCATTTTAAGACAATTGTCAAAACCTAAAGGACAGGACTCCGATACCATGTCAAGAAGTGAATAGCACATCAGCCGTCAAAGGAAGAAGCATCTTGCAAATTATATATCACATCTTTTGTATACGTAATTTAATCTATTGCTACCAACTGTCACCCACCTAACCTATGGAAAAACAAGAAATCCTACGAATAGAGATCACAATTTCTGCATAACTGGATTCTGCTCTAATTTCAGTTTTGGTTTGTGGAAGTAGGGTATTTTCTTGATTTTCATTGGGTCAATGGTCATGGGTTTTTTAATGGATCGTTTCCTTTTCCCCCTGCTCTAAATGTTTGCCTCATAGGGAAAAATAAATAATGAGTTGGGTACGCAGATGCATCCATGGGTCATTTCTAGGTTGGTTTTTCTGTGTGGGTAGAGCATTATTGCTCTGCAAATACATCCCTAAATGATGAAAAATTACAGTTTTGGAAAAAATTTACTCCTACTACTTGCAGTAGCAGAAAAGAGAGAGAAGGAACAGAGACCTCACATTCAGCTCTCTGTTTTATATTTTGCTATAGGGCCTCTGTATCAGTTTTTTTTTGTTTTTTCAGGATATGTTGTTGGCATTTGCATTTGGGCATTGGACATCTACATCAGGTTTTCTCAAAGTCACATGCATTTTGCTCTCTCTCTCTCTCTCTCTCTCTCTCTCTCTCTCTCTCTCTCTCTCCAATTACTCCTTCCATATACATACAGATTCCCAGCTCACCTGAGGTTGTGATACAGATTACTACAACCCATAACTCTGTACACAAACAGCCATGGTTCGAACCATAACAGCCATCCTAAACGAATCAAACTCAGTCCCAGAACGATCCCCCCAAACCTTCCACTGCAGAAACCTCTTCATGTTCCCTATCGTGTTCCCAATGCTTGTCCACCTCGGGCTCCATCTCCTCAACTCCTCCCAACGGACCATACTCCTCCCCATCCAATTCCACTACCTCATCTTCCTCTTCGCTTTCCCTCTCCTCTACGCCGCCCTCATATTCACCGTCGCCTCTTACTAAACCTCCAAGCCTGTTTCCTCCATTCCCTGTAGCATTTTCAAGCGTCTCTTCATCACCTACCTCTGGGTATCTCTCATTACGGTCATTTACAACTATATATTTCTCGCGTCTTTTGTCCTCTACAGGGTTGCAGAGGTTACCCACAGCGCGGAGGCTCTGCTGGTAGCCTTGTTTGTTCCAATCTGCCTGATTCGTGCCGATGATGTGTCGTTGTGCCAGTTGGTTAGCGTGGTTTCAGGGCTTGAACCCGTTTACGGATTCGCTGCAATGGAGAAGTGCTACGTGTTGTTGAAGGCTAGGAACCCAATGGCCGCGTGGCTTGTTTTCACTTATCTGTTGGTTTATGGGTCGATTGGTAGCGTTTTTGGGTCTTTGGAGGGTCATGGGGGATTGGATTGTGGAGTGACTCTGTGGTATATGGTTCGTGGGTACTTGGTTGGGTGGTTGGTGGTTGTGATTTTGGTGGGTTTGATGGTGCGATGCATGCTTTCCTCTTCCGACTTCTGCCATTAGATCATAGGCGGCGTGGTTTGTGTTATGGTCACAAATGGAAATAATGTCTTGAGTTTAGAACCTTTTGATGATTTTCTATGCTCTTGTAGTTGCCAGTGCTCACCTCTGAGTGATTCATTTGGTACAGAGGGTATCTGTTAATTGTCTTAAATTTAGAAGTTTGTTGTTGGGTCAATAGCATATGTAGCAGTTCTTAGTTTATTCAACCGTTTTGTTCTTTTAGATTGTTAAAACAGAAAAACTTATTTAAGGACCTTTCCGAGTATTCGCGTTTATGAAGTCAATTTATGGAGCCAAATCGTGTGGGTCTAAAGTGTATTGGACGGTCCGGATTTTAAAAAAACTTTTTGCGTGAAGAGCGTCCAATGCCGAAACGGACGGCTGTGTTTGTGCAATGCCGTGAACAACCTGTTCGCAGAGCCTCTGTGAAAAAGTTTATCTCTTGTTAAAAATGTTCAGTTCCAGCTTAATTATTTTGTGTGTTCCTTTTAGATTGTAGTTTCATCGTGTTTAGATACCAGCAAAACCAAAGAAAAGAAAATAAACCCTATTTGTTAGTTTAAAGTACCAACGGCAATGCAAATGGAGTGGAGGGCAGTTGGCACCTTCTTTATACTCCCATGTATGAGGGTAGGGTTCGAGCCTCCCCTCCTAAAGGAACACCTAAAATCACTAACCCGATAACCATGAGTTGAGACCCAAGGAAACAAAGATTACAACGGCAAATTCTCTAATCTAGAATCGGGAAAATGCAGTTCTAATACTACTATCTTTAGCTCATTTGCTTGTGGGGCCCGAGAAATTAGTCTTGGCTATATGTTTTGAATTCAGCAATGTTGAACAATGAACACATAAATTCCTCTGTGCGTAAGTTCGTTTGCGCGAGAACCATGAAGATTAGAAAAAAGACACAAGGAACAAAAGATCTACTATTGCTCAAACAATTAAAGACACTAATAAGAATGTTAAAAGACAATTGTTAGAGGACATGGCTCTGATACCATGTCAAAAAGTGAACGACACATTTGTCGTTGATACCATGTCAAAAAGTGAACGACACATTTGTCGTTGATAAAGAAGCATCTTCCAAATTATATATCATATCGGTTGTACTGAACTTAATCTGTGACCGGTGCATTGCTACCTGCCATCACCCTCAACAAGAAATCATGCCCGTAGAGATCATTACGATTTCTGCAGAATTGTGTGCTGATCTAATTTCAGTTTTGTTTTGTGGCAGTAGGGTATTTGCTTACATGATTTTCATTGGGTCGTGGGTAAAATTTTTATTGGGTCGTTCCATTTTCCCTGTGCTTTGAAAGTTTTGCCTCAAAGACGATTTTTTTTTAATGAGGTAGGTAGCTGGGTCCCCCATGCAGGGACTGGGGATCGTGCTGCACATTCGGACCGTTTGTCTCGACAATTAATGGTCAAGATTGTTGAGATGATTGGACGGGTGAGATTACGCAAATCGGCGAGCAAATTCGGACCATTGATTGTCAAGACGGATGGTCTGAACATACACAACACGATATGCATGCAGCATATACTATACATCAATGGTCATGGGTTTTTTATTGGGTTGTTTCCTTTTCCCTCTGCTTTGAAAAGTTTGCCCCAAATAGGGAAAAAAATTTAATGAGTTGGGTATGCAGATGCATCCGTGGTTCATTTCTGGGTTGGTTTTTCTGTGTGGGTAGCATAATTGCTCCGCAAATACATCCCTAAATGATGAAAAATTTACAGTTTTGGTAAAATTTACTCCTACTAGCTAATTGCAGCAGCAGAAAAGAGAGATATAGAACAGAGACCTCACATCAAGCGCTCTGTTTTATACTTAGGGCTGGTTTGGAAGCATTCTTAGAGCAAGTTTATCAGTTCTTAGGTAAAAATGCTAATAAACAGTGTACTTTTTTCATTTTACCTATTCACATCTCTTTCAACACTACACCAATACTATCTATTTAACCTATTCTCTATTAAACTATTATTATTTTATGTTCTTTTTCTTTCCTGGGGAGAGAGAGAGGGGAGAGAGAGAATAATTAATAAAATAATATACACATGATGAATAGTGCTTAGGTATATTTACATAATCACTGTTTATGAATGAATTTTACCTAGCCCTTTACCTAATCTGTTGCAATGCTAATTTGAGGGTTTTGCTTAGGTAAAATAGCCAAACCGATAAAGTTGCTCTATGTAGGGATATAATTTATCCCCCTATAAAACCGTGGGTCCCTTCTTATTCCCCGGTTTGGGAACTCAAAAATTAGGGTTCTTCGTTCGTTTGTCCCCCTCTTGGTTTTTCATTTATCCCCCTCTTGTGTAAGACCCATCAATATCCCCCGCGGGAGTATTATTTATGGGTGAGTTTTGAGGTGTTATTAGTTAATACCCCGGATAAGGTTGAAATAATACCCTTTCCTCTATTTCAACTACAAAACAATATCCTCTCATTTTATCTATCATCTAAACCAAGTAGTACTATTTTATTCCTCCATTTTTAATATCTCATCCAACCCAACTACTATTTAATCCTCCTCCATAAACATCCTCCTCCATAAACATAACATCAATGTGGACCATGTCCTTATTAACCAATATCTCATACTATTTTATTCCTTTAATAAATAATACCCTCAATTCTTATCTCGCATCCAAACTCGCCCTTATTTTGCTATAGGCCTCTGTATCAGTTTTTAATTTTTTCCAGGACATTTGTTGGTTTTTGCGTTTGGGTATTGGACATCTACTCCATTAGGTTTTCTCAAAGTCACATGTATTTTGCAATCTCTCTCTTCCTCCGTCCCTAATTTCTGCTTCCATATAACTGCAACCGATAACTCTGTACCAAACAGCCATGGATCTACCAGCAGAAGAGCTCCAATATTTCCCAACCATAACAGCCATCCTAAACGAATCAACCTCAATCCCAAACCCTTCCTCCCGAACCTGGTACTGCAGAAACCTCACACCGTTCCCATCTCTCACCTTCGCAATGTCAATGTCCGTCTACGCTTTCCCCCAAATCGACACCTCCCCATCTGTTTCTTCTCACAACATCTCCTCCCAATGGACCAAACTCCTCTTCTTCCAATTCTGCTGCCTCATCTTCCACTTCGCCTTGTTCCCTCTCCTCTCCGCCGCCCTCTGCACCGCCTCCAAGCCCGCCGTCGTCTCCTTCGCGATTCCCAGCAGCATCTGCAAGCGCCTCTTCATCACCTACCTCTGGGTTTCTCTCGTTCTGGCCGTTTACAGCGTCGTATTCATCGGGTCTTTCGCCCTCGTCTTGGTCGGAATCGGTACCCATAACACGCCTCTGCTGGTTTTAGCCGGGTTTGTGACTTTATCTCTGAATCTTGCTGATGATGCGTCCTTGTGCCACTTGGCTGGCGTGGTTTCAGGGCTTAAACCCGTTTACGGGTTCGCTGCGATGGACTTGTTGAAGGCTTGGAACCCAACGGCCTCGTGGCTGGTTTTTGCTCATCTATTGGTAATTGGGGCGATAAATATGGTTTTCTTCTTGTGGGTTTGGGTGGTTTCCGGGCCTTGAACCCGTTTATATGTGTGATTTTCCATGTTCTTGTACCCGTGCTCGATCGTCTCTGCAGTCTTTTGATACGTTTATATGACAAATTATAGCGATCTGGGTTAAGTGTGTGTTTTATTATCTTAAAATTGTCTTGATTCACTGTTTCATTGTTCTGATCGATGACGAACTTATCTGTAGAGAATCGAATCGATCATGAGCTTATGATGGCATGGCTTCCTTGTAAGGATAATTCGACTTGTAAATCGCTTGATCAACTAATCAACAACATTATGTCGCTTAAGAAATGCGTGTCTGGTTGGTTCACAAATCATGCTTGTCTGCTCTTCCGCGTTGCTTATATACTGAAAATTAGGCTGCTTGAGAATGCTAAAACTTGGTGTTGTGATCATATGACTCTCTACCTTCTACTTTTTGCGAACACTTACTAGAGTAGTAAGTAAATATTGACCGTGATTCCGTGAAAATATATATTGACCAGAGGCAAGCGTGAAGGATGTTGTGACTTGTCAAAGTAATGTTGCAGAATAGTCTGTTTGTGAATCGAAGGTTCCTTGCGAAACTATCCATCCAGTAATCCCTCATGGATTAGATAAGCATGCTTTAGCGGATGGTGTACCGAGCACAGTTACCAGTTTTTGAGTGACAGAGAGCACAGTTACCGGTTTTTGAGTGACGGAGAGATAGACGTGGCAAACGATCCATCCGCGCGAGTACAACAAAAAGATAAAAAGAAGTATGCAAAAGAAGAGGAAGAAGAAGTGCTATTTTTGTTAGAACAAGTTGCTATCCAAACACCCAACTCTTTTTGATTGTAAGCATTTTGGTTATCGAGCAGCGATTAGACTTAGTGATAAGCACACAATATTGTACAGTATATTATTGTAGTTAATATCTCTCATTTATCACATCATTTTGTTTATTATTGAATATTTTATGTGATATTACGAGTAATGTATATTTTTGTTGATTTCAAGTAATTTAGGATAAAGTGTCTTTTGACATCCAATTTGGCCCAATCACTTGAGTGCACAAAATGATGCCGAAGATGTTGACTGTATTTGTACCCCGATCGGACACCGTTAGAAATTAGTCAAGAGCATCACGGAACAAAGCAGTGCACGGTTGCAAGCCATTGGGGTGTCGGCAGCCATGGCTATCGAAGACTCCACTTCTCCGTGAAGGACAGAAATGAAATATCTACATGCCATAATTAGATAGCTATAATTGCATAGAGTAGATATTTTTGTATTATATTATTATATCTTAGTCATATACAAGCCACTTGCATAGCAACTTGCGTGGCTTTCTTTTATTCTCTTGGCCTATATCAATACACGTGTAATAAAAAAGAGAAATGATATGGTGTCCGCCTGCCACCTGGGGACATCGTAATTTTTGACATAACTGACTATTACAAACATAACCAAGACTAGTGATGTGTATAATTACCAAAACCTTACAAAAGTATAACTCCTAAAATCCCCAAAAATTCTGGGGATTTTGAGGGTTATGTTTTTGTAAGGCCTTGGTTATACACATCACTAATTTTTGTTATGCTTGTAATGGTCGGTTATGCCAAAAATTATAGTGTCCCCAAAATAACCGGGGACACTATAGCATCATCCAATAAAAGAACCTAGCAAGCATAGTAAGTCAAGGCATGGTGTGAAATTACATTATTGAAGTGCTATTTTTGTTGAAGAGGTTGCTATCCAAACACCCAACTCTACTTGATTGTAAGCATTTTGGTTATCGAGCAGAGATTATTAGACTGACATTGTAGTAAGATAGATTAACGAAAACAGCATTGTTTCGTATACAGAATTTAACAAAGTATCTTCTCGGTACATTATGCCGTAATTTTGAGACATGGGCTGTTGCTTCCAAGCACACAAGCTCTTGCATGCGTACGCTGACTAGTGCTAAGGCTATAAATTTTTGGATAAAGATTCGAACACAGACAGACGTACACGAGTTCCATGCATGTAATACCTCCTACATATACCAAATGACTTTGAACACAGTGCCGAAGCATATCAGCATATTATTAGAACATGTGTGAACGTTGAGTCCCACATCGGATAAACAGTAAAAGAGTTGGATCTTAATATACAATTAGATGACTCACTACTTACAAGGCTTAGTCTTTTAAATGGACATGGGTCATTCAGTATATATTAAGCCCAACTAATGTGGTGGATGGGATTCACTCAAGAAGTCCAAAATCTAATCCTTCCTAAAACCAATACTTGCCAAAACAAAATTCCTTGCACCCAAAGTCTAAATCAACAAGGAAACAAATCTTTTAGAAAGTCAAATATCTTTTCGACTATCCCAAATTCAAGGCATATCTCCAACACATATGAAGACTTGTTTTGAGAACTCAAAACCAAAAATAACGCAAACAAAAAGCAAAACAAATGTGCTCTTTCTTCTAGCTAGGCAATGCATCTCATGGAGTAAACGGAAAATGGAGAGTTCACCATGGCCAGCGCAGAACAGACCGATCTAGGGTGATCGCTTTCCAACCCGTAGTCCATCATCGGACGGTACTCCAACTCCTGATTATGATCATAAACAAACTCCGGTAACTCCATCTCGTTCCTCCTCAAGTGCTCCCACAGAAACTCCAACCTGCTCACGTACTTCACCTTCCGGTATAACCTGGGCCACATTAACAAAAATTGACAAAAGTCATTAATTACCACCGTATAGTTATGTCCAAACTCATAAGCATATATGAGTCTCAAGAGATTGATAACAATTTATTGGTCTCTCTCCAGTTCTTCATACGTACCCCACAGATTGAAGATATTATTTTGTTTATCTCTAACTTATATAGATGCCAAAAATTAGTTATTCGAACATTTGTTAGGGCTTTCGAACATTGGTTAGGGCTCTTGCACCTCACTAGAGGATCAGGAGTTCGAATCTTCCCGACCATAATTGCTTGCTCGCCTGGGACCATTCATCTTGTAGCCGACTTGGCCAAAAATATCTCTACAATGGGACATCTTTCATTTGTGTAGAAAATGTAGTTTTACCCTCTTTGGTATAATTTGTTTATATAACTATCGATATCCAATCAAATTAATATTGAAGGTGAATAAACTTTTCTAAGTGACTTAACGATTTTGCTCAGTCCGGGATAGAGATGAAATCATTACCCTCCGCGGAATACGAGACGACCAAAGGTGGCGAGGAAAAGGCGGGACTGCAGGCCCGGGTGCAGGAAATAAACAGCCTCGAGACGATCTTTGACGTGGATCGGAATAGCGTCGGAGATCAATCGGAGGGCCGAGATGCCAGAAAAGTTCTCGCTCCTCCGAACACCGGTGTGGACGTACACCACGGAGAACGGCTGGTCATCCAAACCAGGCAAAATCTTCTCCTCCAAGTACTTTTTCAATGCCTCAACGGTCACATGTTTCGCTGATCATCAAACGGAAAATCATCAGAACAAGAGTTAGGAAGAGAGATAAAGCACCAGATGATAGAAAACTCGAGAGAGAGGTTTACCGGGAAGGAGTTTTCCAATTATCAGGAGAAGTTTCCGGCCGCGTTTGTCTCTGCCTTGAATCTTGAATACTCCAAGTTTGTCGAGGAGTTTTTCTTGTCCGGATTGAGAGAGTTTTGCAGTATCAGTAGTAGCATTCATGATCATTTTTTCGGCGGAAGTTCTTCTGCTCAAGTTTGTGTTAGAAGAACACAACAAATGTGCATAGGGGCATAAGTAGGGAGAGTTAGTGTATATACAGCCAAGGGAGTGGTTTTCGCGCTCTCCAAATTTCAATTTGTTAACTGCATTCCCTATCAACTCATTCTGATTTTCGCACTCCCGAAAAGTTTTAACAATTTGGATTTTGAGGAGTGCGAAAACCAACAATATATTGATTTTTGCACTCCCTGTCACTCTCCTTCAGCAATGCTACAGCCATACATAGGAGTGTGCCGATTCTAATATAGATGTGTCTAAAATTATATATTGCATTGGCCGCTTGCCAAAAAAACATATCTAATGCAAAATGTAAGCCCCACGCTATTCATGTGGGGTTCACGTACCTCGAATGATTTCAAACATATTTGTGTACTCTAGTATTTTTTTGGTGCTCACATTTGTCGATTGTAATTAAGAGGAGTTATGGGGAAACGGTTGGCATGGGTTGGGGAGTGGGACCTTGCTGCTAGTTACTGAAATCCATTTTTGGATTGGGTTTGATAATTGAAGGGATGGGTATTCGACAGAAACTCGAAAGGGAATATTCTTAAGCATCTTGCATATTTTTTGGACTGACAGATGAGCCGAGTTTGATGAGTCCCTGACTAACAAACTACTGTGACTGCAGCCACGTCTGAGTCACATTTGGCCCTATCTGCCTTTCATTAGCGGTGCTACATCCACCGCTCAACATCTCACTGTGATCCAATTCTTAAAAAACTCTTCCATGAAAAAGTTTTAACTCTTTTCCAGAAGGGTTTTTTAAAATCCGAAATGTCCAAAATACTTTTGGACAGTGAGATTAAAAACGGTGGGAAAGCGGTGAACGTAAACTTTCTGGTGTTTTAGACCGTCCATCGATCTCTGGTCCCAGGGACCCATGTTTAGTTCGGATAACCTTACTCTGCTTAATCTGTCAATTGGACCACTTTTTTCAAACATCTATTTGCATAGTTACAAAAAAATGTAGTATGTTTAATCTAAAAAATATTTGGTCACCAACGGGGTACTTCGGGGTGTGATCCGAACCGTCCGTCCCAATAATTAATGGTTCAAATTTCATCTTGGCTTTGCAGATTTGAAAGGTACATTGTTGAGAGAGAAGGCTTGGACCCGGTTCCACCAATGGGCCCCAGGAAGTGGATGTGTTCCATGACCATAATTCATAAATATTCGAAGAGGCAATAAATTACGCAATTCCGCGAACCAGAAGGCTATCACAGAAAACCATGAGTTGAAGCCAAACAAGTACCTAGACTTTTTGTTTTCCAAGATAATGTCATGTTTCTTATCATTACTTGCAGAGCAACGCTTGGAAAATAATTTAAAATAAATTTATCGGAGTCAACAATCGCTCGATGCATATGAACCATGTGAAGGCGCAGTAGCTAAGGTGGCATATTGAGGAGGGAGTGGTACTCATATTAGTGGGATGTAGTAAACAATACACGTCTACCAAGAAGAAGGGGCACCAGAGCGCGCTGTTGCAAATAGAAGTTCAAATGCAAATCATGAGGTGCTTTAATGTTGTGCTTGTGAATGCTCAATGTAAAGTACGTGCCAGTAAAGCATTATACAAAGTACTCGCAGGCCGGTGCGTGTGGTTTTTGGATGTGACGGTGCATATAGTCTTCGATTATCAATGCACGAGATGGTTGAATCGAATGGCGGTGCCTACTCCAAAGGAAGGAATCCTATCTATTTTTTTCGCAATGATTTATCAAAAGTTGAACTGAGTAAGAAATTGAAGGAGCTTTGTTTAGCGCTATTTTCTGTTGTTAATAGCCCTTTTATCCGTCCCAAAGCTTAAGACTCCCCCCTTCATTGAATTCAAGTTTAAACCAATACTATCTTTCAAGGGGCCTTCTCTTCCTTTTGTAAGGATGAATTACAGATCGATAAGTTTTCGACGCCAATGTATACAGAGTAGTGTTCTAAAATTGTACTCCCAGATTTACGCTTGCCCTATGGGCCTTGTAACGTAATTCTGTCGGTGGAGATCTACCTATATTATTATGCTGGCTTTGACTAGCCATGCTCGGTCATCTGTAATCTTCTTATTAATAATAATTGTGACAGCTTTCATTAGATATGATCTGTCCAATATAATAGATATGCCTCTTTGTCTGTGAAAACTCCTAAAAAAGATTCAAGTTTTGACTCTCTTTTTCCTGGCAGTACTGTGGGATTCGACTATAGAACATCTTAACCTCAAAATTAGGACAGGAAAATGGGAGATTTGCACATAGAGGGGAAGACAAACATTTAAAGGGAAGCTTGGAGTAAGAGACAGACCCCTTTATTTTTCTGTCTTGGTAAAAACCAGAGGAGCAATGCTACATATGCGGCGGATTGGGGGATCATGTATTGCAGCCCACACTACAGGGCAAAACAATGTCATTTTTGCCGCCAATTTTTTAGATATCATGATTCTAGAAAGTAAAGAACATATCATCCAGTCACATAAATGAAGATGATGAGCAGGTTGCGACGAGGACAATCACATAACTGACGTCCTGTTCCGCTAATGGTTCTTAAAAAATAAGTACTTATTTATAATTTTCAAACTTAAAAATAATGTAGTAGTATTTACGGAAACAGATTTCGAAATAATTTATTTATGAGACCAGCACAATCCATCAAGCAAACCTTCCATGACATCAGTAGGTTTCATCTGGCTTATCTAATTACTACATCACATGTGACTGATTTGTATCCCTAGTAACACAATTCAAGTATATCTTCCGCAAACAACAGATCAAGAATACTGGGGAGATTCAAGCCTAGTCGGAGTGTCAATACCCGCCATACAGCAAAGTCCAGAGTATTAAAATTACAAGCAGAACAATCAATCCCCTGAAACATCACAAGAAACAATCAAGAGTAAGTGCATCGATCGTAACTGCTTTTAGATAAAATCCCCTGAGCAGAGCAAAACACAAACAAGGGTCAAGGAAATCAGTAGAACGGATGTTGTCACTTCAAAAACAGAGTCCAATGGATGCGCCTGAGGCGCATTACAAATAAAAAGAGAGAATCAGGGTGCGCCCGGGGAGTAACTTCAATGCGCCTGAGGCGCATTACAGGTGCGCCCAGGGCGCAATTCAGATGCGCCTGAGGTGCATTACAATTAAAAAGAGAAAATCTTGATGCGCCCGGGGAGCAACTTAAATGCGCCCGAGGCGCATTACAGGTGCGCCCGGGGCGCAATTCAGATGCGCCTAATTGGCTGAGTTCTTTCTTTTTTTGGGTCCTAATTGGCTGGACGCTAACCAAGACAATCCTTTAAAACATTAGATAAGGAATGTTCAACCATAAGAGAGGCACAAGAAGCACATACGAACGGATTCCAAGAGTTTCATCCATGGAGATTTCATTGAAAATTTTGGATCTCTGATCAAATTTCTCGTTGAGGATTTCATATAGAATGAAAAAGTAGTCATCATCAATTTTTTTTCCGTATCGATGCTGGCAATCTTTGTTGTTTATGCTTTTGTTATAGGAATCAATTAACTTCATACTAGTAAATAATACCTGATTGTTGAACATCTTGTTGCAGTGCCGATTGCTTCATAATTTGGAATATGGAAGATCACAATTACAGCGAAGGGAGTGACCGAATGCACTAATTCTTTGGTGAAATGAGCCGCTGATGCAAATGGAGTCTTTTTCTGTATCATATGGACCCTTTACATTCGATGTTTTTTAAACTCTTTCTTTCCTTTCACAGAAATCTGAAACTTGTTAATACACACTTGAGATGCAGTTTGCCATGTTGGATTGTGACACTTGGTATAGTTACATGAATCTTGAAAAAAAATTGGAAATATGTTTTGATTTGCAGGTATACATGATTCAGAAGTTTAGAAAGGGTTGAAATATGCAAATAATCTGTGGTTCTCGAACCTAGGGGCGCTTTACTTGTGCTTTTCATGAGGTGGGAAAGAGAGAGAGAGTGAGGATGGTGGGCCATGGATTAGTTGCTGGCGAAGAAGGGGTGAAGGGAGTCTTTCGCTGGAGAAGGGAAGAGGAGAGAGTGTGGAATTGATTCAACGAATGAGATTTGGTGTGGATATGTGTCGAGATGAGGCGGTTCACAGCAGAGCATGGGTACAAAGTTTTGGCACAGAGGATCTCACGCCCCACAAGAAAGGCATCCCCATTTGGCACCAAAACGATGTATTTTGTGAGAGGGTTGTGTGGGCCCATCCTGTGTCAGTCCCACAATTCTATATGTGGGGCCCCATCTTGTGGGAGTCCCACAATTTTATCCGTGGGCCCATACATTTGTGAGAATGGTGTGGTTGGTGAGTATGTATCTATCATTTTCCTAACCCGATTTCAAAGGTTTCTCGAAACTCTACTCAAGACAAAGTGTTGACCTTGTTCATAATTATTACCCTTATCGCGCAAGCAATCACCTAACTACTTTTGTTTAACTTCATAGTAGGAGTAGCTTCAGAAACCAAGTGAAAAAAGAATACAAGAATTCAAACCCCAAACCATAAGTTCTCTAAGTTGCAAACTAAAGGAGGAGAAGGAACAGAAATGGGAAGTGCATGGATTACTCTTGTGATCTTATGCTTTTGTTTTATCCCGTCAAACGCGTGGGCTGGGAAAGCTGCTTGTCATGACCCAATGTTTGGGAGTTGTTATGGAATTCCGCACAAATGCCCAGCTGCTTGTCCTAGATTGTGTGAAGTAGATTGCAGGTTCTGCAAGCCTTATTGTGGTAAGATCCTAGCAACTGCTTTTTGCTTTGCGTGTGTGTGAGTGGGAGAGAGCTACGTTCACCACAACTGTCATTGGTGCTCGATCGTTAAAACTTCTAGTTTTGTACAACTTGATTCTGAAAAGCTGGATCCAAACGCATCAAAGTTGATGCTTCTCATAAACAACTTTTAAGCAGTGTTGCAAATTTATCTTTAACCAGAAAGCCGAAGCATAAGTTGTGTCGAACACATTGGTGCGGTTTCAAGATGACAGAATTCAGAATCAGGGTTCGAAAAAGCTATCACAAACATTCCAGATATTGCTCTTAGAGTCTTAGACGCATTCTAGGCTAGATTTAGGTGTTCTACTACTGATTCACCTGAGTTCCTCTTTCCATTTGGATTTCACTATTTTTATCTTGTTTTCTTCAGCTACTCAGTATCATTGGCTCACTAATTTTTGTTTTTTTGGTCGGAATCAGCTTGTGACAAGCCAGGAGCAGTGTGCCAGGACCCACGACTCATTGGTGGAGATGGGATCAAGTATTACTTTCACGGCAGGAAAGACAAGGACTTCTGCTTAGTGTCCAATCCTACACTCCATATTAATGCTCATTTCATTGGGAAGAAAAGCAAGAAAGGAAGAGATTTCACTTGGGTCCACTCGATTGGGATCTTGTTTGGGCATCATCAATTCTACCTAGGAGGAAGAACTGTTTCGAAATGGCAGGAAATCAACTGAAAACATGCTGATCCATTTGAATGGAGAATTTATCGTGTTGCCAAATGGAGAGGGTAAAACATGGAAATCACCCGAAACAGGATTGACAGTCCAACGTTTAGCCGACACTAACAAGGTGAAAGTCAAAGTGGAAGGATTGTTTGATATAGAAGCGCTCGTGGTTCCAATCACTTCAGAGGAATCAAGGGTTCATGGTTACGATGTGACAGAAGAGGATTGCTTTGCGCATTTGGAGCTGAATTTCAAGTTTGAGTCCGTAAGCAAGATGGTGGATGGTGTTTTGGGGCAGACCTATAGACAAAATTATCAAAGTCGAGTCAAAATGGCCGCTCTGATGCCAGTCATGGGTGGGGCAGAGAAGTTTGCTTCTTCTCATTTGTTTGCCACTGACTGCTCAGCATCAAAGTTCGGGTTAAGGAAAGACGAAGATGGAGATGGAGTGGCATTGAGGGTCAAATGCGGAAGTAGTATTGGAGGGAAGGGTATTTTGTGCAAGAGGTGAGATCAAATTAGGCATAGGATGGCTTATACTTGCAGGATATAACCAAGTGTTTTGTTGAGATCCAATAATAGTAGCTTGATAATTGTTGTGTCTGTTACTATTTTGTGAACTAACTTTGGCTGCCTAATACACTCGAATTAATTTCTCAGTACAATTCTTAATTAACAATATACTCCTGCCTTTTGAGGACTTTGGCAAGTAAAGTAGTACACCATTTGCTATGGTTTTAATTGGAACCCCTGCAAGTGAGCAGTTGAATTGGTTTCCCAGAATTGGTCGAGGTGCGCGTAAGTTAGCCCGAACACCTGAGTTATTTAAAAGAACTTACGGTGTAATTGGGCACCTTTTGTTTTAATGAATAGGACAGTCCCTCATCTCAGTTTGACAAGACTATGATCTCCGTCTCTCTGCCCATTTGTGGGGATCTATCACCAGAAGGCAGTTCTATGGGAACCATCACAATTTCATCAAAAGCTTCAAACTGTAGCTACAGAAGCAATGCAAATATAAAATCCATAGGCGAAATGAACTAAATCAGACATATCAGTTGTCATTAACATCAAATGGAACCTTTTTTAAATTTGTAATTACTGCAAAAACTATGATTATGGACTAAATTGTCATGAAAAGAAGAGGAGACTTGCCAATAATCTCTGCAAGGCATGCCCATCAGCAGAATAGCTGAACAGGGAAACGGCTTTGCATCCGGACTGATGTTTGTCGATATGCAACTCATTGAGGCATACAAACTTTGCAGGTGCTGTGACAATCACCATTGATTCTGAGGTTCTTAGTACGAGTGTTACGGTTATGGCCTGCCACCATCAGTCACTATAAAGGCCCAATGCAATGGCCAACTTTTCACTGTACCTGTTGATCATATTTTCTTAGCTTCATCATGAGTGTTGTGGAGAACAGGTTCTGTTTAAGGGACGTATCAAGCCTTGGAATATCCTCAGCAAGTTGTTCCAAAAATTTTATCGTGTCCGGGTGTGCTTGGTCATCCACAACAGAGTGGCGAATCTTGCTCTTATGTTCAACGAAACTGCATTCGGGGCTGCTCGTGAGGCCTCTTTCTCTCGTCAAAGTTCTCACATACTGAATCCTAAGTCCATGGCCAGCCGCAGACATATGAGATAATCCCTTGAGCCGGATGGGTTCAGAGAAAACATTTCTCAGCAACTCTGCAACTTCACTCCCAACTCCCAAGCTCACGAAGAGGGCCTCAAACAGCCACATTCGGCTTCATTGGGGTACTTGCAATCAACGCTCGCACGAGCATCTTTCAGAAGTTGACGAATCATGAACTAAAAGATCAACCATGTATGAATAGTTGAATAGTGATCTAACTTGGGCTCAACTTTATAACCACTTGACAATGGGATATCTCAAATTACTTCCTTTCCTCATTAACAAGCCTGGAATGGCTACAAGCACCTAACAATGAGTAAACCTAAGATGATCAGGTTGTATTATATACTGCAAGTCCATGAGCATAATTCCCTTCCCCCCAAATTTTTTTTTTTTGTATGTATAAGCTTGGATAGTTTTTGCAGTTATTTACAAAAGAAGTTAATAAAATGTGAATCATGCATAATTAAAAATTAAGTACAAACTTAATCGTGAGCGCACTAAAATTATGATGAATGATACTTTGTCAGTGGATTGCATGACACACAACCGTTCCATAAAAATCGGAAAAAGTGGATTTAATCTTGAAAAACTATCTCACCATTTTCTTTCATAGTCCACCTCTTCGATTTCTGGCTCCGCCATTGCAACTAAAGCTCATGTTTTAGTAAAAGCTCAGATTGTTGAAATCATAATCACCCCATTGGGCTTCATACCCATTTGGGGTCTCATCTCATTGGGCTTCAAAGAATTCCACTAGACCATGTACTTGACATTTAGTCTAACAAATTATATGCATTCTCCAAGCACGTCAGGACCGAAGCTAAAATCCTACCACATGTAGGTGATATTAGGAGCATTCTTAACTCCAATAATGAAATATATAGTGACTCAAATTTGGGCTTTGTCCAACCAAGTAAAATTTTCTACCACCGAACCAACAAGACGTTGGCGGGCCCATCTTAGTGTGAGTGCGGAAAAAACTAGCCACGAGGAAAAATGATAAATGGCTAAGTAGTAGAGTACAAATAGACTTTCCAACATAGAAAAGAACGGTGCTATCTGCACAGATTTTACAATCTGTTAGCATGCACAGACCTCTTTTAGACCCGTTTCAGATTTTAAAAAAATGATCGGAGCCGCTCATTTTGTTTAAAATATTTTGTTTATGATCCCTTCCAAAAATCAGCTGACTAGGATATCGGTAAAAGTGTCTAAAAAACATGCAATTTTCTCCCAGAATTCAAGCCTAAATTCTTGGACAAAATTGGATGTTTCGTATACACCCTTACTGTAATTCCATTCAATTGATTTTTGGTAGGGATCATAAACAAAGTATTTTAAACAAAATGAGCGATTCCGATAATTTTTTAGGGACCCAAAATTGGCCTAAAAGAGGTTTGTGCATGCTTGCACATATCTAAAATCTGTGTGGATATCCTTTTCGCATAGAAAAATGCCCAGTTGAGCAATGCCCAGCAGCCCAGTGGGCTAAGAATGCTCAGAAAATCAAATCACACGGTTAAGATCACGGCGCCCATGAATGAACGGACCCGATTCGAAATGCAAATAGGAGGACCTCCTTTTTTAACTGGTCTCATTCATTACCATAGCACTTGATAATCAATTGTGACAACGAGAGTATATACATATATATATGATCAAATGTGGTTTCGTCATCCGCAATTGTAAACCACCCAATCAAGCTCACGTATGAAAGGCTCAACCCTTCTCAACCCCAAGATAAAAATGATGTCTTTATTGTTTTTGAAAACTAAGTTTAATTAATGTTCTATTCAATCTTGATCAAATAAAGACATGTCAAAACTAAAATATCCTAATAGTTAGTGTGGAGCAAAACAAAAGACTATGCGCGTAAAATGAAAACTACTACTCTCTCCGTCTGACAAAAATAGTTTATTATGGACAGACATTCAACAAATTATTATTATTTTTTAATCAAGACACAAAACAGTTCTGTGTATAATTAATTTGGTAGAAAGAAACTTCAAAAAATTATGAGAAGAATAATTTATTTCATATAGGTATACATATTTTCCTGAGACTATCAGTCCGTCCATTGTTTTCGGGAACCAAATGTGGAATAATAAAGAATTATGCGCAAATGGTTCAATCTCATACTCAGAGAGTGTTTTCAGTAGTGAAAAATTTGTAGAATTTTATTTTTGGTTAAGAAATTGTTAGGTATTTTCAATAGTGAATAAATTATTGATAGTTTGTGAGTAGAGTTACTATAACTAAAACTGTATTTCTTGACAACGTTTTTATTAGTAAAAACGAGATATTAAAATACTGAAACTTTTTGCTTATGAAAACGAGATAATAAAATGCATTAAATTTTTAATATTTTTTTGTTAGTGAAAACGGGACCTCACTATTAGTTCATGAATCAAACAGGCCAATATGTGCGGTTCAAAAAAAAAAAAAAAAAAACAGGCCAATATGTGTTTTTGGTACTGAACGGAGTATTTTTAGGGACGAAGGTACTCAATTCCATTTTTACCCTGTTCAACAACAAAAAAAATTCCATCTTTACAACGACAACTAACTAGGCACTATCACAGAAATCAGAGCACATCAACGGTTCAGATCACGTTCTTTTCCATAAGTTTTCCTGTGCCACGCCACACACAAAATTCCTCCTCCTGCTCCGAAAATTCGCCTGCTGCAGAAATCCACCCACAGATGTACGTCGAGATATGATCAGATACTATGACACCCCTACCCTATAAACCTTCCCAGCCTACAGCTCGGTTCAATTAATGGGCATGTCAACGTTTTGGAAAGAGTAAAAACAGAGATTGCTGCACTTCATACTCCTCCTCCGTATACTACTTTCTGCCGCAGTTGTCAGTCTACCCACAAACCCACTTCGAACAACACATTTCATGGAGGAGAGAGAGAGAGAGAGAGAGAGAGAGAGAGGGAGGGAGTAGTAATTACTCGCCGGTGGAAATTAAATGAGCCTTATTGGTTCAGTGCTTTGCTTTTGGCCACAGCTAATCAGAAAGATCCAAAATTTGCATAACCGTTGTTCCACACGCGTCTCACCGTCTTCTATTAATTCCAGCTTTGGTCAGACCTCTAGTACTTGCTTTTTTCCCCCTAAGTCCAAGCTTATCTCTCTTTATCAAAATAATTATTCAGCCTTTCTGTTTTGTCACTTCCCTCTCTCTCTCTCTCTCTCTCTCTCTTTTTCCTCATAATCTCTCTCTGCTTTCTTGATTTTCCGGCGACCTGTGGAAGTCGCCGCCGGTGGCACAATGTCGTCAACGGCGAATGGGGTGGAGGGTCGGCGGTTTCCTCCGCCGCTGGCTTCACATGAGGATGTTGTCAAGGACCCCACTCTCTTCTGGGACACTCTCAGGAACTTCCACTCTCAGCTAGGCACCAAATATATGTAAGCCTCTCTACAAACAAACCTATAAAACACAACGCCGGACGCAACCGTACCCAAAATCATTAGGTGCAAACGGATTCACATACATCTAATGGTTTAGGACACTGATGTGCCCCGAGTTATGTTTTAAAAGTGCGTTCCTAGAGTTTAGGTTTAAATACATGGGTTATTTGTGTTGATTAATTTTTTGTGGTGGTGTTGTTTGAAGGGTCCCAGTGATTGGAGGGAGGGAGCTAAACTTGCATGTGTTGTATGTGGAGGTGACCAGAAGGGGTGGTTATGACAAGGTATAGAACTTAAATAAAACTTTGTTCAAGATATTACTTATTAATTAGTAGTATTTAAATTAAAAATCTTTGTTTAAGGAGTAAGATCATTAGTATTTTACCAAGTATGATTTGTTTATGTGAGAGAATGATGAATAGGTTGTCTCAGAGAAGAAATGGAGGGAAATTGGTACAGTTTTCGATTTCTCCCCAACAACAACAAGTGCTTCATATGCGTTGAGGAGACATTACTCAAGTCTTCTCCACCAATATGAACAGGTTTACTTCTTTAAGCTGCAAGGTACCTCCGTTACCTCAGCAGGTATATATAATACAGTAGCTCTTCTCTCTCTCTCTCTCTCTCTCTCTCTCTCTCTCTACCATTGAAAAATATTGAACATGATTTCTTCTTATGCATACTGTTGCTTTTTTCATGTGGACCCAAAAATTAGCACACCTGATCAGGTGTTCCTCTAAAATAATAATAAGGGATGGTCTCAAAATTGTAGGGTACTGAATGATTTAGTATCTATTAACAGAAGCACCCTTTTGAAGGGAGCCTCGTATATCTATTTTCTGACCTCCAAATTGTCAGACTTTGTGGCTGTTTATGCAATTTTTGAGAGCACATGCTTTAGGATAAATTTCTGTTTCTTCACAGTTCCAACCCTCTTTTGACTAGGAAATTAATCCGGACTTATGAAAGATAAAATCTTGTTCATGGGTTTATATTTGATCCTGTTAAGGAAATTACTGTCACAAATTGAACTACAGCCACGGACCATTAACCGCAAAAAAACTCCACACGCTCACGCGTGACTGTCGGGGATCTTTGCTGAAATGAGAAAAGTCTGCTGCGTTGGGTATCTAGGCGTTGCTAGTTTTAGAGGGCTGAAATCTTCTTAAAGAAATAGATATTCCCACGCTTCAATTTGGCCTTGCTAGTTTTGGAGGGCTGAAATCTCCTTAAAGAAATAGATATTCCCACGCATCAATTTGGCCGGTGAATATCCGACTTATGCCTATTTTAGTGACAACGGAAGATCTTTCCCCTTACACAGAACAATAGAAGATCTCCCGCGAACCTAGGCCTAATTTAGCTGAACCATATAAATTTGGTGTCTTTTATGTTTTCCCTTTCCTTTTTTTAAGGTGGGGGTGCAATTTGGTCTTGCTGGTTCTTCGTCTGTCTTATTTTTGTTGCCAATGGCAATTTCACCCAACAGATCCATTTCTTATGGTTTGTCCGGTTTGATTTCTAGCTGCTTTTCTTGATGTTGAATTGACCGCGATTTCCTCTCATGTTATACGGTGTTCTATTTTGCAAAAATCGATGAAGCATTTGGTTTTTTTAGGATGTTCTTGTACTTGAATTTTACGTATCTTCTTTTATCCGTGATTTTCAGCTACCGGAACAATCGATGGGAAATTCGACTGTGGCTATTTGGTGTCTGTGAAAGTGGGTTCCGAGATTCTGAATGGGGTTCTCTACTACCCAGATCAAGCTGCCTCTTCCATTGCAACTAACCAATCTTGCACTACCTTGATCCCATTCAACCCTAAGCCTCTCAATTCGGGACGGAGGAACAGGAGAAGGAGAAGAAGGGGAGGAGACCCCAGCCGCCCGAAACCAAACAGGAGCGGTTACAACTTCTTCTTCGCTGAAAAACACTCCGCGCTCAAATCGATGTATCCAGACCGGGAGAGGGAGTTCACGAAAATGATCGGAGAGTCTTGGACCAACCTCGGCCAAGAAGAGAGGATGGTAAGCGAGGAAGTGTATATTTTGGTTTTTTCATATGACATGGTACATTGTTATCGGTTTTGCGATGTCGAATCTGTGAACAGAATTCGTGAACTTCTTCAAGAAAGCCAGACTTGAGAGTTGATTGTTGATGGGGGCTTATTTTGCATGACAGGTTTATCAGAGCATTGGGTTGAAGGACAAAGAGAGATACCAGAGAGAACTGAAGGAATACAAGGAGAGGACTAACCCCAGGCAGCAGAAGGAACTTTTGTAGAAGAAGATGAAGATGGATAGAGATAGATACAGGATTTCTATCTTCTTAAGCTTTGGGAAAATGTTTCCAAGAAAGAATCTGTATCTGACTTCTTAACTTCCTAGCTCAACTATATATATAAAACAAGAGGCTCCCAAATAGACATTTCAATGCTCTCTCTGTCTTTCCCCAATGGATGTGAGGTGGGTATTGTGCAGGGAAATCGAATCTGAGGGAAAATTCTCTCTCTCTCTCTCCCCAATGGATGTCGTGAGGTGGGTTTTGTGTTGTGCAGGGAAATCTAATTTGGGGAGAGAGAGAGAGGAGTATAGAATAGAAAAAAGGTTCTGATCTGAGTCCCACATCGGGAAAGAAGGGAGAAGGAGGGGAGGGGTGTTATATAAAGGAAGGAAGGAGGTAGAGGTAAAGGCATCTTTGCGCTTGGGGCAATGACGCAGCTAGTGAGGTAATAACCGAGGCGCGTCAATTGCTGGTTGAAAACTATTTCCAAACCCCCTCTTCGGCCTGGGTTCAGCCTTGGCCGTTGAGAATTTCTGGAAGGGCTCCCCTAACGGGGTTCGGCCCTACAATTCTAAAGTTTAAAAATTTTCTGGACTTGGCTCGTGGGCTAAGATTTGAGTTGGGCATATAGTCAGCGAATTGTTTTGGGCCGAAACGTGATAAGTTGTTGCTCTCAAAGTGTGGTGCATGAGAGAGCGTAAGTTCAAAATTCAAAATTCGAGTTAGCTCGTGGGCCTATGTCTCAGACTTGAGTTGGGCCTAGAGTCGACCAATTGTTTTTGGGCCGAAATGGGATGAGGGGTGGTTTGGATTAAATAATTGTGTCTGGTTTTGGCATAAGTGGAATATATGGTTTTATTTGGGACGCTGAAAATGGTTTTATTTGGGACGCTGAAAATTGAGAAAGAGAAAATCTTTTTAACGGAAGATTGAAAAATCAATTTTGACTGGCAATTATGTTATCGGTCAAAATTGAAAAGTAATCAAACCAATTTTGACCGGCAAGAATTACTCAAGTTATCGGTCAAAATTAAAAAGTAATCTCAGCCCATTGATATTCACGGTGATTAAGCGTGATCTAGTTTTCAATTTTGACTGGCAATCATGTTGCTGGTCAAAATTAAAAAGCAATCAAACCAATTTTGACCGGCAAGAATTACTTAAGTTTCCGGTCAAAATTGAAAAGCAATCTCAATCATTCATTTTCACGGTGATTAAGCGTAATCTAGATTTGTTTGTACGTGTGGAGTCTTTCTGCTATGTTGATTAATTGGGTGATCAAGATTTGTTTGTGCATGTACAAAATTTGGGTGCTATACCCTTCTATTTTGTGAAAAAAAATAAAAAATTACATTGCCGAGGTACTATCTCGGCTCATGTGGTCATAGAGGCTTTGCTCCAATTTGAGATTGGGGTCTTCTAATGGATGCGTGTAAGCTGAGACAAACATCACTGAAAGTTGTATAAAAAAAAACATAAACGAAAGAAGCACCAACAGCTCTGCGTTTCCCTCCCTTGTCCATCCTACGCTGCCCGCTATGACTATTACTAACGAAGAATTATTCACTACTCCGGGAGTATATGAATAGTATACTTCTCATCTCGCAAAACATGTGTGTCCCACATGTGGGCTCACATGTAGGCCCCGTACGTTATGTTAGATATCCTTCAGGATTACTGAATAATTACTCACATCTGTTCACATCGTGTACCAAAAGGCTTCACCACCTTTGCCTACCCATACAAATCCTATGTCAATTAGTAGGAAATAGGTTCTGTTCCAACCATTCCCTTATTTGGATTGGTTTTGAAAAATAGAATCCTAATTACTCATATCCTATTCCAGTTTGAATTAGATTTTCCTATTCAAGGTTTTTTTGATAATTGCAAGATTTGGATCGGTTTGGTTTGGTTTGATAATAATTGCAAGATTTCCTATACAAGTTATATAAGTGAAAACAGTAGGTTTTTATTTCTGGAACGTAAACCTTTTACGATTTGGATTTCCTTGTTCCTTACGGCTTCCCCTCTTTATTATAAAAAGGAGGAGCTAGACCTGGGTGACAGGTCGTGTTGGGTCGTATTGTGTCAGTTGGATTCATGTCACAAACCACCCAACCCAAACCTGACCCATTTAGAATTCGTGTTTCTCGAGTCGTGTCATTTTCGTGTTTTGTGTCAGAAATACTTAATCCTAACCCGTTAACTTCGTGTTTGGTTCATGTCGTGTTATCGTGTCCGTTGCCCAACTCTATATAGAATTATATATATACCATATATTAATTTATATATATCGTGTTAATGAGTGATATGGATTAGTAACCGTGTTGGTCGTGTCAATTTCGTGTTTCGCGTATTCAACCCGACCCTGACCTATTTAGAATTTATGTTCTCGAGTCTTGTCATTTTCATGTTTCGTTTCAGAAATGCTCAACCCTAACCCGCTAACTTTGTGTCCGGTTCGTTTTGTGTTATCGTGTTTCGTGTCCGTTGCTCAGCTCTAGGAGGAGCCGAGAACCTTATTAAAAGAGAGAGAGAGAGAGAGAGAGAGAGAGAGAGAGAGAATAAGCAGTGATCAGTGAGTGGGCAGTTTCCATGGCAGTTAAACCTTTTAAAGAGTTGGAGGAGGAAGAAGAGATTGAAGAGATGGAAGAAGAGATCGAGGAAGAGCGGGAGCTGGGCAGGGGGCTTCAGGACGAGGTTCGGATGGATGACCTTTTTTCAAGCTTTCAGAAATGTTGTATGCATTTGCCGCAGAACAGAAGTCTAGGGAGGCTGTTGCAATGAGATTAGAGGTTCAAAAACAGATGATGATGATGAAGGTGGAGGAAAGCAAAGATCAGGAATCGCTTGCTTTAGCTCAGAAGGCGCCGCGGTCTGAGAGGAGTAGCTCTGAAAATACTGGTGCAACCGTGCAAGAGATGGTAAGCCCACTGAATTCGAGAGAGAAGCTGATCTATTTGGTTTGGATCAGTTCTTGAAGATGTGAACGAAGGGGAAAGAAGGCCATGAATGAAGTTAGCAGTTGAGGCCAGGACTAAAAGCAAGTGCCGGCCGGGTCATCAACGCAAGGCGGGCATGAAGGATCTGAAAAACCTCGTTTTGCTTCGGAGAGGGATCGCTAAACAGTCCTTTATGTGATCAATGGGGAAGGGTTTATTTGTAATCTTCAACCCCTCCAAAGGTTTGGCCTGGTAATGCAGGCATAAGATTATAAGAGTTGATTAGGTGCTATAAGCTCGTCTGGTCAGTTGACGTGAGACTTTGCTCCAATTTGATTTGGGCATTCTAATTGATAGTAAAATATCTGTAAAAGCTAGTCAAGAGTTGTGCATAAGCTGAGGCAAACATTACTGAATTGTGTTTAAAATAGAAGAAGCAGCGAATGGAGTACCAACAGATTTGCATTTCACTCCCTTTATAGTTTATTCCAAATTGTTTTTAAAATATTTCCGAAATGGATAAGCTTTTTTGGTTTTTGAAAGAAAGGTTGATGTGGTATCAACAATCAACAGAGTAAAATGACAAATGTGAAAAGAACAAAAACTGCCTCCAAATAAAATTAACCAACCATCTGTAATTTTCTTTTCTTCTTTTGAGAGAGAACAAAAAAAGAAAAATCATTATAATAACGAAATTAACACACCCTTTGTGTGTTTGCTTCTTAAATAAGATAAAAAACATTTACCCAACAAAAAAAAAGATAAAAAATCTGACCTAACTACATAAAAATACGTACAAGATTACAAGTACATCAACAGTAGCATCAATTGAAGACATTAGCGATGAAAAATCAAATAGATGTACCAACAAATATCGACAATTGAACGAGATTGATAAAATATGCATGCAATTCGAGAATGATAATCTAAAAGAAGTATCTCCATGTCTTTCTTGTCCAGAAGTTTTTTGGGTGCCGAGCGGGTACCACACATGTGGTACCCTGTCGACAATTCCAGCTATCCAAACGTATTTATAATGGTTCGAATTTTAGAGAGAAAAAGAGGAAAGAGAGTGATCGGATGAAAGAGAGAGAATAATCTAGATCGTTCAAAACACGTTTGGATAGCTGAGAACAGTACCGCCATGTGGTATCCTCTCGGCGCCTAAAAATTTCTGTTGTAAACTAACATTATCATCACACAAACCAACATGCAAATTTTCAAAACCTACTCTACTATTCCATCCTGGGTAGACCCATGCTGGTTGTTTCTTTATTCATTTCTGCCATCTCAATGGCTCTGATGATTAACACCTCGAGCCACCTGTTACTTTCATCAACAATATAAAAACTTCCAACAAACAGACAAAGTTGGGCAACACAATTATCTGCCCCATAAACTATCACATCCATAATGCTTATCAAATTTGAAACTGCATGTGCAAAGTCAACAATCAACCTCAAAAAGCACCCCCCATTCACATCAGTGTCGCACACGTGTCCGCGAGCGAGCGAACGACTACCTAAAAATTCCCAAATCTTGGAAGCAGCTCTTACCTGTTCAGATACCGCCCGCCCCCGGGTACGTTGGCTCCACGAATAACAAATTATACAGATCCATAATCTAGAACTATCATGATTTCACGTAAAACTGTAAAGCCAAAATACAAAGATACAACTGTTGATCTTACAGAAGGTGTTTTATGTCCTGGTCGGAAAACAATTATTTTCTTTCTTACCTGCTTCCTCACTATTCATAAAAACTGAATACAGGTAGAGAGAAGACTAGTTTTCTTCGTATATTGTTGTAGTTCCCATTATCGAAGTAAAGGCTCTTCTTAAATAACTTATCTATGGACCAACTGCCTAAAAGCTTAGGAAAATAGAAATGGAGAATCGTTGATAATTACATGGAAGCGGTTCTAAGGGAGTCGATGGTAGCTCTTTTTCTCCATGTCTGATCAGTTTGCGCCAGTAGTCCAATTGGAGGGGAGTCTGTTTGAACCCACGGCTGGCATGGTTCGGATGTTCACGTCTAGAGGCAACATGCGGTATTCAATATCGAGGTCCCTGAATATTTTGATCATCTCCTCTACCAAAAGAGCTCTCCTTGCCCACTTCTCGCCCATGTCTTGATGGTTCATTCTATGCGAGAGCCATACGGATATTTTCAGCCTATTCATGTCCTCCACATCCCTCAGTACTACCATTGGAGCTGGGTACCAATGGTCACTCTTGTTTTCAATGTACCTACAGTTGCAGCAGCCATAACAGAAAGAAAAAAGTTACAGCTTAACAATTGAGGATTGATTTTTTGATACAAGAGAATATGATGGAAAAGAGCATTTGACACGAGGGAAATATCACAGCGCCATCAACTAACAACGAATTGAGACTTCCCTTTTAGAGATGTTTAAAAAGCCAACATTTACTTTGAGATTCCTAGTCCTTAGAGAAGCATAAAGACACCCGTAACTGGATTTGTATGTATAGCCACATCAGTTGTACTTGTCGTTTCTCGAAAGTATATTTTTTCTGGGAACATGGTCTATTATGCTCCCGATTCTTCCCTGCCAGTTCGCTAAGTAGACTCACTCCACTGGGGGCAACAGCGGCTGGAACCATTCCTGGCAAAAACAAGGGACCTACTTCTCTTCTCGAAGTCAAATCTTTTGATTGTCCAGTTCATCTCGAATGGAAGAACTGGAAAACTAGAAAAGAGATTTGACATATTTGGAAACAGTCCACTAAATCAGAATCTTGAGTTATTCGATCACTGCTTCCTAGTATGTTTATGGCATTCAGTTACGTATAATATCACTGTCTCGTAAACAACTCTATTAAAGATATGATGCCTAGAATAAGGGAGAAAAAGGTTTACAAATAAAAGATGGAGCATGTCCATACCTTGTTATTCTCTCTTTCATCAAAGAGATCTTTTCCACAGGAGTTGCAATGTGGATACAGAAATCAATTGCGTCTCCCATATCCGGACTACGGTAGAAATTGCCGATGGGCTTTGTAGCTAGAATGCTATTCGGATAAGTGATCTTTTGATTATCATACCTCAAGAATACTGTCGTTAGTATATTCATCTCCTCAACCACCATCTGAGACAAGCAACAGGAATTTACAACCTCAAATATCCATACAAACATAAGTTCAAATGCTAGCGTACCAACGAGTAACATCACAGGTACAAAAAAAAACACGCACACAAAAGAAGATCTAATTACCTGAACTCCGTCCACTTCACAGCGATCACCCACATCAAATGGGTGCATTACAAACAAGAAGATAATTGCCTCAAAGGTTGTCTTGCATGTGTTCCCAAACATAAACGCCACCAAAAGCATCTGGGAGCCGACCAAGACAAAGATATGGGAACTTGCAATTTTGAGTATAAGAAGCCATATAACGAATAGGAGGATTCCTACGACAGCATTCAACATATGGTGGAGTTTGTTCACAGCTGTTTTTGTATCATTGAGGGACAATGCCAGCGCCCTCCGTTCCCTGAATGCAGTGACCTGGGAAAAAAGAAAGAACAGGTCCACACGGTCTGAGATTCATCAATAGCAACTCCAATAGGAGAAATAACATTCTGTATCAAAAGAAGATCCTGACTGATATGCCTTGACCCAAGAAAGCAAGATAGCATAAACATTTCAACCAAGAATGATACAGAAGCAGTGAAGGTGCAAAGGTATATTTCGATTACAAAATTACAAGCACAAAAGAAGTCAAATTGCAAAATGAAGATAACATTTACCACCCAATTCTTCAAAGCTCGTTTGCTGATTCCCTTGCCTTCACTTGCTCCTTCAAAGAGACGCATGGTCTTCGAAGCCTCATCCTCTCTCAAAAAACGCATCAGATCCTCCTGGGTGATGAATCTGATGATAATAAGGTAAACCATTAAGACATGGCAAATAAATCCTGAACAACAAGATGCCTCTATGGTCAATACACTACTTTGATCTAGGACGAACACTACAATGTAACAGTATAGTATATATCTAGATTCAAACACTCTTTTGCTCTGTTCAAACAAATACTAAAGAACCTTCTCATGCTTTCAAAAGGCAAGTACAGAACAATTGAATTTGCCTTTTGAGTAGGCGCATTCTATATTCAGGTAATATTCGAGTACATTTACAATCATAGCCACAATTCAATCAATTGGTCGCGGGAGTAAAAAGCTTACTTGGACCCTGGCTTAGCCACATTGTAGAATATCTTCTTGGCTGCAGCTTTCGCCTGGACTTCGCTCGTGATCTGCACCGCCGCCTCATCCTCTCCATTTGAATCCTGAATTTGCTCATCCAAAGTCGAAAACACCCCTTTCCGAACAGTATTCATCAACCTCTTCATATTCCAAGCTGAAACATTCTTCTGGTTCAACCTGTGCAAGTGATCAATCGTGATACCCTCATCCAACTTCTGTGCCTGTGACTTACCATCACTAGTAAATCTCGGCGTACTAAATCTCGGAGTACTCTTTGCACTTTTAGGGCTCTTGTGGTGTCTCCCACTCCCTATTACTCTCCCACTCCTTGGGAAAATACTAGCCTTCAAATCAGCCGGAACATTTGCCCCCGCGCTCTGAAGTTTCTCAACTTCAGACATCATCTTCTCCTCCTCCTCTTGCTCGTGTTTAATCTCCATTAACGGTTGACCCGATAGCGTCTCAATCACATACTGATTAAACAAAGATTCCTGAATCCGGTCAAAAAAAGTGTTCACATGGAAAGAAGAAGCAAGAACCTTAACAAGAAGGGTTTTCAAAAGCCATATCACAGTACCCACCAAAAGACACACCCAAACCCGATTCACAAAAGGCAAAACCTGCCCATCAGTCAGGCTCTCAACCCTCTTGTCAAAAATACATTGCCAAGCAATCAAAACTAAACCCAACCATATGCAATTCTGAACAGCATTCCTCACCCCGTACACGAAATACAAAACCCGTTTTCGCAACAAGAAATTCCTCTCAATGAAGAACACAACAACCCGAATCGCCCAACCGGATACCAACCGGCCCGAGATGAGGACCAAAACCATCACCTCCCATTTCCACAGCTCAAGTTGAAACAGTTTCTTTTCACTAAGCATCTTAATAGTTAAAGTACAAACTAACGCTGCAACAATCAAAATCAAACTCACAAGCTGTAAAACAGAAAGTGTATTGAACTTCATCTTTCTATACTCGTCTGGTAAATCATCGTCTAAGAAAGGGTCATCATCGTCAATTTCACTACCTCGACCTAAAAATCCGGACTTCATTAACCTCTGTGATCTGTTGTCTTGCTCAGGTGGGTCCAGCAGTCTCGATTTGGTCTTCGTCATCAACAAGCCCGATTTGCGCCCTAGCGAGCTGGACGTGCAAACCAACACCTCGTCGCCGTCTCTGCCGCCGCCGGTGAAATTGGACCGGCGGTGGACCGGTTCGGGTATGCTATTATTGTTCGATTCGCCGAACGAAACCCTCGCGCCGCCGCCACGAAGGGTCGGGCTCTCGGCGATTCGCGACAAGTCGTGGCGAGATACCGGCGAGTCGGAGAACTCAAACTCGCGCGCCACCTTGATGGCGTCGTTGGAGAAGTCGTAGCTCTCGTCTCGCCACACCCGATTGAAGCCCTGCGGGTCGTTGAGATTCGACGGCGACGGCGACGGCGATGGAGACTTAGAGGGAGTGAGCTCTGTTTCTTTCAAGGGAGAATCTTGGCCGTTGATCTTGATGACTACTTCCTCTCGGCGGTCGCTCTGGGCCATTGGATCGTCTTGTTGGTGCAAGAGTATGTGGCGTTCTTCCGGTGATTTGTTGGGTTTGACGGATTTTCTCAGTTTGTCCATCAAAAGTTGATGAACTACTAATAACTACACAGGGAATAGAAATCTGGGTTTTGAAGGGAAAAGGGTAACGCGGGGGAGATGATTCTGTAAGACTGGAAATATAATCAAGTAATGTGGGTTTGGTTTAGGATATTTGTATTAGGGTTCTGAGTTTTTAGGAAAGAAGACGTAACTGAAACGGTGTTCTGTATTTTGTTTTGTTCAAAGCGTCGGCATTCGTGCCAGGGAGCGTGGGTTAGAGTTGGTGACATACAAGTGAGAGACAGAGCAAAAGGGTATTTAGCCTTTTTGGGAGAGAGAGAGAGGGAGAAGGTGTGTGTGAGAGAGAGAGAAGAGGGGTGTTGTGTTGTGTTTGTCTATGTTTGCCGCGATATCAAATGTTGGAATGTCCGAAATCGTAACTGTCCAATTTTGTCTTCTAAGTATAACTAAAAAACATGCAGGGTGCTAATAAGCTGTTGAAACCACCACCATCCCTAGACCCATATAGTAATGTGATCAAGACAAACCTAGTCCCATGTGGGGTTACTAATGAATGTCATTGCTCGGATATTTCCCTTTTTTTTGGGTGTTTCCTTGAAAGTTGCACTCATTTGGGACAATTAAGAAACTAAACCTTGAAAATAATCATGTAGTAATTGATTCCAAACATTCGAAATTTTCTTTTCTGAATGTTTCCTTGAAAGTCGCTCGGACTTGTTTAAGCTCAACTCGTCGAGTTAGTAGATGAGCTCTAAGCTTGTGTGGTGACAAGTTGTATTCGAATAAGCTGAAGTTTAGCTCGATTGAGGCTAACAAGATGAACATAATATTAGTTACATTATAATTTTATTCTATTTACATAATAAAGTTATTGTGTTAGATTAATAGGTCTATCTTGTAGTTACACTTTTGAAGCAAACATGCATGCATACCTGAAGTACATATCACAATCACTTCCGAGAGGGTTTTAATGAGTAGAAAGATTGAGACAAATAGAACAGGTAGTAAAAAGACAGATTTTCTAAATGTAGTCAAAGACATGTTTATATATAATTACTAGTTTTGTTAAGACCGAACTAGCTTGAGATCTATTCGAGTCTACATCGCTCGGCTGGGTGATTTTCATGAAAATCGGAGCTCGAACTCACTAAAAACTAAACATATGCTCGGCATGGTTATTTTCATTGATTGAATTAGTGCTCGAATTCACTAAAAACTAAACATAAGCTCGGCTCTTTAGGTATTGTTTGTTGATTGACTCCCACATCATGTGTTTTTTTCAGGACATTGGGCATGCCAATTATTAAATTGTTAACCTATTAGAGGGAGGGGCATTTAATTACTCACTTCGTCCCATTTTATTTGCTCACATTTTTTTGGGGGGCTGTATGTTCCAAATTGTTTGCAATTTTTCATAATTGGAAACCACCAAAAGGGCAAAGTCCTAAATATATCCTTTTAGTATAAAATTCTAACACAACTATTTAACATTATTGTTCTAAAGGGTATTTTTGAAAATGTACACACTTTTCAACCTAAAAGCTTTTGAGTCAATAAAATAGGAGAATTCTTATAATTAGCAAACAAATTGGGACGGAAGATTATATTCTCAGCACGCTCCCTTAAGTATATACAGGGCACTCATCCATGAGCAGGCTAAACATGTGTAAATTTTATTATTAGGTTGGCGATGAGATTTGAACACAAGATCTATAACTTGCTCTGATACCATATTAGATTATTAATTACTAACTCATTTAAAAATGATACCATATTAAATTATTAACCACCAATTCATTTATAAATTTTATAAGTAATTCGAGAGATGGACAACTTTGTTATGTGTATTCAATACCAATAAATTATGGGAAATGATATTGCCACACCCTTTTTTGATAATGCCACACCCTGCAAGTGTATTTTTGCACCAAAAAATACACTTACAGGGTGTGGCATTATCAAGAAAGGGTGTCGCAAAATCACTACCCTAAATTATACTCCCTCCGTCCCGGTTTATTTGTCCCTTTTTTGACTTTTTGAGAGTATTTGACCTCTCAAAGAATTGGCTATAATTTTCAATTCGTAATGTTTTTAATATGCAATATGGATCTTGTTTGATAGATCTCAATTAGTTTTATTATACAAAATCTTCAAAATAAAAAAAAATATTATAAAATATAAGATATAAGTATATTTTTAAAAGACACGTATTTCGACAATAAGACAAACAAATCAGGACGGAGGGAGTATCTTTTAACGATCTTTAACGTAATTGATCAAGTAGTGATGGTTATGCCTTCAAAAACGTTGGATTATACTCCAACTTCTCTCTCACTTTCCCTTCTCCCTCCGTTCTCTTTCCACCCCGACAGCCACCGGAAATCAGCCACAGTACGGGGAGGGGGGCTTAAGCCTCCCCTTCTCTTTTTCCCTTGTTTTTTTTTCCTTTTATTCCCATTCTCCTTGTTTTTTCTCCTAATAATGCTAAGCTCTGTTGTCGGTCGCCGTAAAGTTTGATGCACTGTTCGAAGATGGTGCCGGCGACGTCGATGGTGTTGACGTCTCTAACGGATAGGATCTTGTCGACGGCGTCATCTGCTGTCCGGCTAATAGCGCCGACGCCGGTGACGAGGGGTTTGAACTCGGGTTCACCGTTCACCTATCTCCGTTCGCAGCCCAACCATCCGCGCGCTCTGTAACGTCTTCTGGTAGAATCGCCCACAATCTGGCCGTACCAGCCATGCATGTTCCCCTGGTCACAGCTGATCGGCTCCCGCCTCTGGTCTAGTGGTCTCCCTTTCCCCTGTCCGAACGGCTGTCCCTTTTTGTCCCAATCGGCCCCCCTATTCCGGCTTCCCCCTCCCCGTTCGATTGCGACTCTCTTTGCTCTTCCGTCTCCGATCGGATCTGGCTTCCCTTTCCGTTTCTCCCCTTCCCCGTCTGATCCAATCGACTTTCTCGGGTCCTGTCTGTGCATGCATGTTTGGTAGGTTTGTTTGGTTTTGTGTTGCAGGTTGAAGTTTGGACCTCTTGTCGCCCGTGTTTGATGCTGGTGGGCTTGGTTTTTCTCATAATGAATATCTGATCTGCGTCGGCCGCCTTAAAATGAATGGGCGTGTTCCGGCCAACGTTTGATTGTTTGTTTTTTCGTTTAAGTTCATGTCAAGCGTTTGTTGTGATGGCTGTGGTCGTTTTGATTGTTTGTTTTTCGTTTAAGTTCATGTCAAGCGTTTGTTGTGATGGCTCCGGATTAACGATTGGACGTGATGCTCGTAGCTTAGGAGCTTAGGAGGAGGTGATGCGCGGAGCTTAGGCGGTGATGTGCGTTGTTTAGCTGTTGTTTATTTGTTTATGTTGTGGCTTAGGTTTGCCGTTCATGTGCTTTGATCTGTACTATGTTCTTCTTTGATGCCAAGGTAAAAAAAGAGGGTTGGATTAAGTGTTATTGGTTGCCTTCGAAATGGTACTGTCTGGGTCCTATCCTAGGAACAGTACTTGCATGAGATCAATTGGAAGCTAGGTGGATAAGATTTGCTCTTATTTTAAATGAGTAGTGAATGGTGCGATCAAGATCCGAACAAGAATCGGATAAAAAAGAAAAAAGATCGGACTAGAAGCCTAATCTATCATGGGTTAATCCAAAATTTAATATACATATGTACCAAAAAGAGTTTTATAAGCCTAATCTATTATGGGTTAATCCAAAATTTAATATACATATGTACCAAAAAGAGTTTTATAATTAATGTCAGCAAACTTGTAAAAATTATGCAAGTTAAAAATAAAACGAAAAAAAAGTTAAAAAACGTATACTATTGAAGTTGTACATTATTGAAGTTGTGCCCTATGCTGTTTTAGAGAATATATAAATCATTTATTTTTGAATCTAAAGTCGATATTTTTAACAAGTTTTCTTTTAATGAAGATAATCACATAGAATGGGTTGGGCTGCATAAAGAAAATGCGGTGGACTAAAATTTTACATATAATTTTTTTTTTTTAACTTGACCTGGGTTACAATCCACCTTTAAAGTCACTGTACGGCTCATGGATGGGATTGGTAGATTTCTCAGAATTAATTAAGGTGCGCGTAATTTGACTCGGACATGCGCCTAGTTGTAAAAAAAAAAAAAAACTGAGATTTAGAGATGGAAAACGTGACAACCATAAACATCTTCCACAATTTTCTTGTAATCACGAGCAAACAAAGAATTTCACGTGAACTCTACCAAGGGAGAAATGGTGACAGGTTACAACCATACATTGCCAAACAGCTGTAGAAAAGCTTACCATGAGGTGATCGCCCCATGTAATTATCGTAACATTTGCTTATAAAGAAGGATACCATCAAGGGGCGGATTCAGAAATTTGCATTTTTGAAGACACTACTTAATAAACTTACGTAAGATTACAATTTCTTGAAATAATGCATTTTTGCCGATAAGTAATAAAGCGGTGATAATATACTCAACTTTATGTTATACTCTGTAATTAACTGAGAAAAGTGGTTTTGCATATAAAGATGGTATGAAAATTTAACACTCTAAGATAGTACATCTGAAAAATGTCCTTATACAGATAATTAATTTTATTGGGACACAATCATAAATTTATTAGGCATCATAATTGAAATATCTAAGAATATTAGATATTGTGTTAAGGACAATGTCCACAAAGTCGGCCCCTAATTAATGTAATTCTACAAAATCAAGTGGGGTCCGTACCCTCATAAGACCCTACTTAGGTCTGCCCCTAAACACTGTAGACAAAGTCAAGTCTCACAACTTTCTCTGTCGTGTCCTTTATAAGAGAAGGTCACAATAGACAAAGGAGCCGTTCCACTTTCTTACTTAAACCTTCTTTTTGAAAAAAGAGAGGTAATTTCAAATTCAAAAATCATGGATTTACATAAATAATTTTTCTATAAATATGAATCTTATTTGATAGATTTCATTGAGATATTTTAAATGTTGCAAAAAAAATCAAAAAATTATTTTTCATTTTCATTATATTTGAATTTAAAATTAGCTTATTTTTAAAAAAAAGATTTTTGAAGAAAACGGAACGGCGCCAAAGTTGCTAGTTGATTAGCAGCTAACATGAACTACTTACATGCAATTTTTGGTTTTCATTTAAGAAATTTTTTTTTTTTGGGTATGTAAATTTAATTTAAGATTTTGGGTTAATGCAACTCTATTACTCAAAGAATCTTTACGGGAAATTAATGGAGTAAAAGGCTAACGTTTTAGGGCACATCATCTGTCTTCTCACTACTAAAAATGAATAATTCCATGAGGACGAGATTCCCAAAATTGGACTCATCCCGCTCTCTCTCTCTCTCTCTCTCTCTCTCTCTCTCTCTCTCTCCTAAACATTTCTTAGCTAAGCACGCTCTAACGACTTTCAGCCTTTCAAGTAGCATCAAATGACAGTAGACCAACATGAGCTTATACTGATCTTAATATTCCTATGTACTGTAGCTCTTTTTTGTAGTGTTGTTTACTCCATATATTGGAGTTTTTGCTTATTCTTTCAAGGAAAAAAAGAGAAGTGATATTTACAATCTCATCATTTAATTCCCATGCCAAACAGAGATGGAAGATAGACTTACAGCCTCAGCACTAATCCTACTCATTCCGAATCTCAATCACAATTCCAGCTCATAAATAATCTCACTATAAGTCTATCCCGGTTATCAAACAGTCCCTCCACGATGAAAGATTCATTGGCACAACAAACACACCGATTGCTTTTCCATTACAATCTGGAAGACCTCGTATTTAGGGGGAAAAGAATAAACTCAGAAGCTAAGTCATCCTCCACAGCCCGGCCAAACTCACTACAGCCCCCCCCAAAAAAGAAAAAATATATACATCCTCGCTACAAAAGCACGAGGGGGGTAGGGGCTACTCTTAAATAACTTTCATCGACAAGTACAGACTACATTGTAACCAAATGACCATATAAAACAAGGAAACTATGTGAGCACTCTGTATAAAAAGATTATCAACCATCTGCGCTCTCTTGCTTTTTCACTGCACACCTATCAGCGTGTTTAGAACTGCCTCCTAAAAAGGGCATCCTTGTAACAATCTTCTCTTCTTTCTTTTTGGGTGAATGAGCAGTCTTCCTTTCTTTTGTAACCTAGCCCAATTATTAAGAAGATACATACATCAAGTTTCTTGATAAAAGTACAAGTGGAAGTGAAAATTTTCAGAATACTTATCCATACCTCATTTAATATTTGATGCAACATCTCTGTTATTTCAGAAAAATCTGGCCTTGAAGATGGGTTTTGCTGCCAACATCTTTCAAGCAACACGGCCATCTTTGGGTGAGTGTTCGGTGGTACCAGAGGCCTTAAACCCTAAAAGACAATGTCAATAGCAAGGAGTTAATCTCTTCACAAGTTATTGATAATCCCATTCAAGAAAGTACTACTAGAAAGGGTTTGATCTTTTGCCATAAGAGTCGATTTGCTAGTTCATAGGCAATGTCAGTCATTTTTTCTAACTTCACAAAGGGGAAAACATAAACGAACTCCAGTTCAAGTCATACAAATTGAGATTATCAGCATATGTAACTGTTTATGGAATACCTTTTGAACCACACCAACAGCTGCTTGTAACGGGGTCAACTGTTCGTATGGAACCTGGCACATTATTCAAATACAGATGAATATAAGGAAAAACAAAAACGAATAAAAAATTATTAAGCTTCAAAAGAACAAGGGAGAAACAAAACAGATGCATTGAGTTGCCAAATGATAGAACCTTTCTGGTAAGCAGCTCCCACAGCACAATTCCAAAGCTGAAAACATCAGCCTTGCCATCATAGGGCTTGTGTTCAATAACCTTCACGCATCCAAACAAGTTGGAAAAAAGGTCAGACGTAGGTTTATCTGCTTTAGTTATGGTCCAATTAGGATTCATAGTATCAGGCTGCCATAAAACGGCCTTGTTATAAAAACTATGATCCTAGTCAGTCACCTTGGAATTAAATCCAACAGCATCGATCTAGGATTGGAAATAAGGTTTAACTTCAAATGCTGACTCAGAACAAATTGTCCCAGCATAGCAACATGTCAAGTAAATATAATTGTCAAAAGTCACAAATATATGAAGGAAACTAACCTCTGGAGCCATCCAACGGTAAGTTCCAGTTTCTGCAGTCATCACTCCAGTCGGGGTTTGCACTTTAGCAACACCAAAATCAGCTACTTTAACGACCTAATGGGAAGAGTTTAGGATACAGATTGATGCCATGCTAAGTATAATACAGGCTGAATAACTCTCCAACAACAAAGAATTGTCAGGATGCAATGACCTAAACTGCTACAACAATGTAGGGTGAGGAATAAAACCAACCAAGACTTGTTTCTTTAAAAAGTTACTGCTACAATAACGAACAATATTCCTAGCAAAAATAACGACCAACAGTGTTCTAAAAGGCGGGATTAATCGCCGGTTAATGGACAATTAATTGGAAATCTGGGTTGACCGATGAGATTAATGGCTAAAAGGCTGAATTAGGCGGCTGGAAGATTAATCGGACTTTGGCGGCGATTAATTGCCACTTAATTGGTCGGCGCCTAGGCGGCGATAGGCGATTAATCAGTTCATGGGCGATTAATTGGCTAATGGGCAATTAGGCAGGGTAAATCTGAATTTTTAAAAAACGAAGGGGGGTAACTGTTATACTCATACCAGGTTATTTAGGGCTTCGAATTACTGCGTTAGGGCTCTCATTCGATCAGCCTCTCATCGATCTGGGTCTTGGAAGAAACCCAGTCATCGCTGACTGCCAACGCCAGTACATCGACGATCACCTCTCATCACTGATGCCAGTCATCGCCGATGCCAGTCATCGCCGATGCCAGTCATTGCCGACGCCTTTCATCACCATTCACCACCACTGCGCGTTTGTGCCTTATTGCCGTAACTCTCGACCCCTCTCTCTTGATCCCCCTCTCTCTGTAATTTCTCTCTCTCTCTCTCTCTCTCTAATTTCTCGATCCCCCTCTCTGTAGTGAGTAGTATTTTTTTTAATTTTTTTTTTTTGACAAAATTTAACACTCAGAGTCTGAGTAGTAGAGTAGTGTAGTATTGTAAATTTATGGTTTGGACCGTTTGGTGCAACCGTGTAGACCGGTAGACATGTAGTAACTAGTAAGTATTGATGGTAGAGAAGATATCACATCAACTAGAAAAACTGTGATTATAGATGGTAGGGAAGTTGAAGAATATTTATAAAAAAAAAAAACTGACTAATTGCTAAAAGGCGATTAATGGCTGATTAATAGGTCTAGAAGCTTGAACCTAGCGCTTTTTAGAACATTGACGACCAATACTCTCTCTCTCATTCTTTTGGAATTGGAAGGGTAAGCTTTAGGACTCTATCTATCCCAGAGGCAAAAACTTGCTTGGCCATTTCACGCAAGTAATTAACAAAGGGAATTGAGTTCTTACATCATTTTCATCCATCAAAAGATTGGCAGCTTTGAGGTCTCGATGGACTATTTTATTATGGTGCAAGTAGTTCATCCCCTTTGAGACATCAATTGCTACTTTCAGTAAGGCTGGCAGCTTGAAAATTCTCTTCTGCTTATGCAAATAGTCAAAAACACTCCCACGAGACATGAACTCTGACAATGCAAAGCAAAGAGACTAAAATAAGCAAAAGATAAACTCTCTCAAGGAATAAAAAAAGCATAAAAAAAGAACAGGAAATCAACAACTTAAACTATTGTGTATGTGCAAATTAGAATCAAAATAGAATCACCTGTCACAATGCATAAGCTAGGAGGTTTTGTACAAGCACCAATAAACTGCACAACATTCTTGTGCCGAACTTTTCTGCAAATTTAAGGAAGAATTCAGAGAGACGAGCTTGTGAATGGAGGCTAATTTTCTATTAACTGTTATGGCTGTGGATGAATGATAGTCAAACCAATCAAGTGCAAGGAATGTTTGGCTGATGCCTAGCAATCACATTTTTGTGTGATTCCGTAACAAAGGAAAATGTTAAATCCCGAGTGGTAATGGATTACACATGCAAGTAGAATAACTTTATTTACGTCAGTTGCATATGTAACATTTCACTTTTGATTTTTAACTATGGCACTCTTTCCAGTAAGGGTATTAGTTACTGCGAATGCAGGAAACACAAAATATCTATTCTATACTATTTTGTGCTATGTGCATTCTAAATAACTTGAATCCCAAAACAGAAAAGAAATTGCAATTGTATAGATGAACAGAATTGTAATAGAATTTATGACCGCATTTCATCTATTCAGACCCTCTGTGCAATCTGTGATTCCATATTATATGGTACTACAAGTGTATCCTACAGCTACAACAATCAATCAATGACAACTAGATTAGAGTAATTATATGCTTTTAAGGTCCCGACAGAGAATGTTCCACAAATACAACCAAAGAACAAAATTGATCAATCCAATATTAAAAGGAATCTGAGACTGATATAGAACTAGTGGAAAACTACAGCACCAAAAGTTAGCTTCAATCTAAGAAAAGTCACTACTTAATCAACGTTTCATGACTCTTGGAAAATCTACAAACCTCAGTATAAAAACTTCCTGACCAAACTCCCTCTGCACGTCTGCATTGAGATATTCGCCTGTAAGAACTTTGATGGCCACATCCTGACTACCGTAAGTACCTTTATACCTGTGTCAATGAAGACATACTATTGAGCATGCAATACAAGACAATCAAATCATCGCATACTGTACATAACACTTACAATTCTTTACATGATCCAGTAGCAATTATGTGGTCGAATTTCAACAGCATGGGATCAAGTTCCCAGACGTCAACGTCATCAGGAGGTATCTTCACAAGGTCGTGACTTAGCTCACTCCCAGTTTGACACACCTCAGCAGGCGATTTGAATTGATGTTTTGACCTAAATTGATTCTGAAGTGTACATAACCATTATGTTACATGCATAATAAATTCAAAACCCAAAAACATTATGCAGACAAGCTACCTCAATCTTAGGAATTTCCCTCTGCAATTTTTCTTTAAGCCCTTCTGTTTCCTAACATTTTCCACCAGACAAATGAGTCAAGCAATTTGTAATTGATACCGATAGAAGATAAACATTTTCAACTTTCCCTTGGATCCCTTGAAAATACACATGTATGAGAATCTGGCAATTTGACATAAAAAAACACTGCTATATGAATAAGATGTAGGAAAAGGTTAAACTATATAACAACTAAATATCAACAACCTAGGAGCAACAAAATAAGAACAGATGTCTGCTAAAACCTTGAAATAACTAAATGATATTTATGCTAGGTAGAAAAACAAAGACGAAGATCCAGGATGGAATTTTCTAACAACCTCACAAGTGCAAGAAAAACAATTGCAGCGTCAGTTTGTCAGGTTTTTCATAGTTCATTTAAATGGTACCCTAGTACCAAGGTTCGGCTATAAACTGAACTCCAAAATAGCTAATGTGCCTGAACTTTAAGAAGTCCATTAGAAACGTGAACTGAAAATTAAGTAAATGTTTAACTTTAAGGACTTGGTGGATACCTTGTAGTGCCCTTCCATATAGCAATGGAGGTAATACAGGACATTCACCAAAATCCACCTATTATGCAATACCAAGATGGTTCCAAATACACAAAACAGTAACCAAAAGACAATCAATCACACAGTACACGAGGTATGCGGTTGTTATCACATAGTACACAAGGTATGTGGTTGTTATATAGCTTGATATACATTGTTGGGCCCATTACCTAACACCCTAAGCTTTTGGAATTACTGGTAACTTAACATGGTATCAGAGTTGGTTACTAGAGATGGGTAGAGTGCGTGTCTTTGGCTTGCACACAGTAGATGCTGCTGAGGTAGGGTGTGTGTCTCTGACCTGTGCGGGGTGGGTGTTGCTGAGTGAGTACACTACGCGTAAGGAAGGGTGTGAAGCGAAGTCTCACATTGTTTGAGTACCAAAATTATATGAAGTTATATAAGCTTAAGCACACCCTTACTTCAATAGCTAGCTTTTGGGGTTGAGCTCTACCCAAGAGCGTGTACAATGATATCAGAGCTCGAGTTGCAAGAGGTATTGGGTTCAAGTCTCTCTGTTTGCATTTATTCTCCGTTTGCATTCTACTTCTCCCTTACGCATTCTATTTCTCTCTATCTATGAAAATTTGCATCTCCACATCCATGACAAGGTTGCACGTGAAGAAGGGTGTTAGATAGCTTGATATACATTGTTAGGCCCATTTCCTAATAGCTTAAGCTTTGGGGAACTTAAATAGGGATCCTACCCTATATAGATACTCTCTCTCGTAATCTTTCAAATCTTTCTCCCTTCTTATCTTTTCTAATTATACCAATTATCTTTGCAATCTTTCAAACTTTTCTCTCACATAATCTTTTTAATTCTTTAAAACTCTCTATTCCAAACAAAATTTTAAAAAAAATCTATTCAAAATCATAGAACTGTCAACTTTCATTTATTACGTCATATGTATTACTAATTTTCGAATATGATCAATTTCGAAATAATCCATGTTTTTCATAGATTATTGTTCAAAATTACCATAAAACATATCTTCGAAACATGGTGAATATTGAAATTGATCATGTTTTCATGGTTTTTTTTTGCAAAATTACCATGAAACATATATTTCGAACATGGTTGATATATCAAATTGATCACGTTTTTTATGGATTATTTCTATGAATTATCATGAAAATTGAGGCTTAATAATCACAACCATATAAAAATCATAAATTTTTTTATGAATCATTTATGCATTATGATTTTAAAAAAAACCCACAAAAAAGACATCAAGAGACGACCACATCCTGGCCCATTCCAACGGGCTTAACACCGAAAACCAAACACACCCTAAAGTACAAAAACGCACAAAACAACAAATTACCAAACAGAGACAGCCGCAAGTCTTAAATCTCACATATGAGGTCTAAAATTTCTGTACACGCTCCACATATGAAAAATAATGATCCATGAACAGGGATATTGAAATACTCCAAGCCGCACAAGAATCTCAGAAAGCCCAAATTTATATCGCAAGCACAAGATCTGATTTGATGATGGGTTTGTTTGCCAGCGCCGGTCTGCAATGATGGGGTTGACGGTGATGGTGGGATTGACGGGGACGATGAGGTTGATCGGCGACGACGGGATAGATGCGTCGGGCGGTGGTGGGTCTCGATCCACACAGAGAGAGAGGGGAAGAGTAGGTATATGCGTTTTGTATTTAGGAGAGAGGTAACTGATTAGGCTTTATAAAATGACACGTTTTCTTTTAATAAGGATATTATTGGATTTTTTCAAATTTCAGGATGAAAACATAATAATTCAAACCTTTAAGGATGGAGGCCTAAATAAGTCTTTTAAGTAGGATGTCTATTTAATTTCGGGCGGCGCTATTCGCAGCCACGTATTTTCTCCTACACCCCGTTAAAAATTTTCAATTAGACTCAACAGTTAGTTACCGAAATTGAGATACATTTTCAGTATCCAATTACCGAAATATGATATTTTTTTCAACAGCTATTTACCGAAAATGCATGTTTGGCAGTTGTCTACCATGCATTTTGTATTTTGGAGGTTTAGGGGGGCCACTGTTTCAATGGTACTCTGAGAGCAGCCACTTTGTGCATATATTACCAAAGGTTAGGTCTGTCTCCAATCATCCCCCGCCCATACCCCCAATGATTGGGGACTAGATGGGTTATGTTATGTTGTTGTTGTTGGCAGTTGTCTACCGAAAATTGAATATATTTTCGACATGTAGTTACTGAAATATAATCTTATTTTAAACAACTATTTACCGAAATGTTATTTATGATTTTCAACAATCACTTGCCGAAATATAGTGGGCTACGGGAGAAAATACGTGGCTGCGAATAGCCGGCCCCTTAATTTCTTCTTAAAGCTTTTAGGTATGTTTACCCTTTTATTATCATTTGTAGAGCCCATCTAAAGGACTCTACTCATTCTATTCGACAGTTGATGAAAAATATTTGATTTGTATATGGTTTTGATACATGGATATCAATAGTTCCTTGGGCATAGGGATACCTAGGGGTCCTTAAGCACATGGATGCCTAAGGTTTTACCTTCCTTCATTTGTTTCCGCTAATTGTCCGACATTAGTTTGGTATTAGAGTTAGCATCAATCTTTGTTTGTTTTGCTTCCAACCCAATTTCTATTTCTCGAGGGGAAAAAAAAACACTGTACAAGTAAATCCCCAAAACCAATACTGTATCAAGTCCTTAACCCCAACATTTTACTCCGGCTAAAGAGAAGAAGAAGCACAATAACTTAGGAAGCAATGGGGAATAACAAATTCGTTGGAAAGCTCGCAGTTCAATTTATGGATAATATTGCGCATATTGGCAGATCAACAAATCATTGGGGGACTGAAATTTGATCTTGAGAAAGCGTTTGGATAGATGAGATTGGTTGTCTTGCCACATCAATAGTCATTTCTCCGAGATGTTCTTCTCAAAGCATAGTTTTGGTCATGGATGTTTTCAAGGTTTTAGTGATGGACCACAGTTCTAACTCGCTGGAGTCGAGTTCTTCTTGGTAGAGGAGAAATGATAGAGAACTTACAGGAATATCCCATGGGCCCCGCAAGCCATTCGTGCATAATTGGGGAGGATATTGATTTATGTTATCATCATCCATTGATCATTATCTCTTTATATGTTAGGATTTTACCTTTTACTTTTCGTTGAATCCCACATTGCTTGGGAGTGGAATGATTGATCACTTAATAACATCTAGGACCTCTCCACTCATTGCCAATTGGTTTTGAGATGGACATAAAGTTTCTACATGGTATCAGAGTGGGGCCCGTTCCACCCCACATTTTATAAAATTCACAATCCACACCCTGCGATGACAGACTAGCAAAAAGGCTGCACGATGATAGGACCCAAAAAGTGGCCACACGTGACAGACCTCAAATGCGGCTACACGTGACGGGAATGTTAAGGAAATGAATCCCACTGTGATCACTTAATAACATCTGGGATCTTTCCACTCATTGCCAATTGGTTTTGAGATGGACATAAAGTTTCTACACTTTTATCATTTATTATCTTTCGAACAGCCTATTTAAAGGATTCTACCCATTCTAATTACTCATTCTACTCAGTTGCAGCCTATATGTATGTGTGTGTGTGTGTGTATATATTGGTTTTGATAATGGGATATCATTATTTCCTTAGACAAAGGGATGCCAAAAGTTTTATCTTACTTTATTTGTTTTCTTTAATCATCCAGCATCATTATGTAACCTGTTTCTAGTTGATGACTAATATAAATCGGAGATATTCTAGAAATATAAGTATACCTCAGATGACCAGCCATCAACAACAAATATATCCAAGGAGTAACCATCTGTAGTTGAAAAGGCATGTGCTTCTTGGATATTCAGCCCAATATCAGAAAGTACGGAAGTTAACTGAAAGTCAGCATACAACAAATTAAGAAGCCGACTAAGAAAAATCAACTTAGAGCAAAAACAAACTCCATAGCTTGTGCTGGACAATTGCAACTGAATATCGTTACAACAAGTATGAGAAGTTGGATAAATACCTTTCAAACTAATCATACCGAAGAAAAACATACCACATATGGTGAACAAGAAGTACCAAACAACTCGTAAGATTATTCATCCAAGTGCAGTTAGACTAATCATGGCCTCTAAAGGGTACTAGTTCAACATTGTGGCCCTATAAAAACAAGGGTTTTCCCAAGAACCAAAAGTGTGACTTTGATGAAAAAATATACTGGCCGGTGCTGAAAGTAAGGTATGACTGAGGTAATAAAGCCGGAAGAAGTAAAATACAAGAAGGCGTAGAGGGAGTTGTACACTTACAAGGAAGAAAGATTAACATCGCTAAATGATTTCTTTCACAGTTGTTATATGTTAGTCAGATTAATTCAAGCATTACACTATCAGCATGGTACCTGACCATATTTTCCCAAGTGCCTAACCGTTGTACAACTACACAATATAGTAGGAAAGGATTCTGCGCCAAATAGTAATCAATATTGTACTATTTAGTGCTCTCACCAAAAAAACAGCCCTAATTAATTATCCAGCATATTAGATTTGGAATCAAGTACATCATAGTGGTTAACAGTGCGCTGTATACATGGTAACTAGTAAGTAATCCATAGAAATGCTTGTTCTGGCCCACCTAAAAGGAGACAACCAAAAGATGAAGATGCCAATAGTAAGTTTAGGAGCTATCAAAAGGAAGCATGTCAATAGTAAACAAAACGTAGCTACCTGACTGAGGAGTTTTGGCTTGTCAACCGTGGAAATAGTAATTTCGAAGAAATGTCTGCATAGTTTGGAAAGTTTTACAGTCAATGGATCATGAATAAAAATCTTCCAGAATTAGCTGAAACTTCATTCTATGTCACAACTCATTTTCATGATGTCACATAAAAAATATTAAAAGAATTTGACTTGCATACAGCAATAGGATAAATTCATCATATACGTGGATATGATCTGAACATAACAGCATTCAAAATCTCCAAAATAATCTGGCAATGAAGACAATAAGAACACTTGGAAAGAGCTTTGCAAGAGGTTGGTACTTTGATAACATGGTCGTTCTCACAAAGATATATTTAAAGTGATATTTTGGGAGGCAAAAAATATGTCTATTCAGAAGATGATGGGGACTTGGCTCCGACTGTAAATGCAAAACTAAATCCCAAACCACGTGAACAAAGAGGCAAAAGTTGTGTAAACCCAACTAGTATTAGCTAGACCTAATACTAGTTATGAAGCCTCCACTGCATTACCAGAATGAAATCCCAAATTACAGTAAGAATGAAAGACCAAACAGTACAAATCATTACACAAGTTGTGCAAAATCAGTAACAGTTCTTTAGTGATGTCACATGTTTCTAGCAATCGTCTCATCCCATCCCATCAGCCCACAGATACAATTTTTACGACCCAAGATCTAATGAAGGACAATCTAATCAACGATAAGACTCCTTAACATTATCAAAAAAATTTGGCAGTGAATAATAAAATTTTTCTAGGCGTCATATATAGAAATAGCATTATATTGTTTAGTAGTAACAAAAATTTTCTGGGCGAAATATATGGAAATAGCATTATATTGTTTAGTACTAACACTTTCTGCCAGCCTTGTGCAAAAGACTATTTTTACAGATGACCACAGAAGCCAGATGCTTTGTCAATGGGACATAAATGTCATCAAATCAGCTAATATTTTGTTATTTCCATGTTCACCATAAATAGTACCCATAATCCTTCCGTTTCTGCTGCTTCTTTGTTTCCCCCCTAACATAATTCACATGACGAACTCAACATGCTGTTGTCCTCTTTGTTAGAAGAAGCAAGAGGAACCATGACTTGAATTGAGGTAATGACTCGTTGTTGGTTTGGCAAACTGCTGCTGCTCGTTATTGAGATCAATAGTTTCAATAGTAATCCAGCTTTTTTTACCAGAAAGTACTCCACTTTTTCTTTCTATCTTTCTTTCATTTTCTCTTTTCTTTTTTGATTTTGCTGTTTGGTGTGCTAAAGTTATGGCACCATTAGATGGGTCTGCTGATACATAAGACTGGGTCAGCTCTTTACAATGTTCAACAATTTCTTTTCTAGAATCCCACCAATTATCCTATAAGATCGAGGTAATCTTGGTGTTAAATGTGGAAAGAACAATTTGACATCAACCACAAACACCCAGTGTACTAGCAAATGTAAAGAAAAAACCTCAATCAGGAGCAAACCTTACAGAAGTATTTACCGAAAAAAGTGCGGTTCACCATTACCATCACCTCCACCTTGACCATTTGAATTGTCAGCCTCAGCAACTTCAAGGCTTGGTGACAAGCCAAAGGCATATGTTGGACGACTGCTGAAATTCAAGAAGTATAGAAACTCAGAAAATAGTGTTCACACAGAGTGGCAGGAAAATTTGGTTAAACCAAAAGAGATAGTTCAGATAGCATTCTTATAATCTTGCTTCTGCGTGGTAGAACCATCAGAAGTTTGTGGATCCACATTTCTCATCGAGTGAACAGTTTCACCGCAGCTTACATCAGTCACAGGAACCTGTATAAAATAGAAATTGCTGAGATGTATTTAGCTGAGCGAAGAAGTTATAGGCCTAATGGAGGAGCAAGAAAGAAAAGTGATAGTATTGGTTTTAAAAAATAATAAAAAACATATATAAGACGTGCAAAAGTCACGTGAAAAAACAAAAGTGGCTAGTAAGCAAAGGTTGATTTATGCATCTATCATTTCTTTAGGATATATATACATATACATATACATATATATACATATACATATATGTATATATATTAAACCATGAGTTCATGATGTCTCAACCACAGTCCTTGTTTATTTAGCAACTTACTTACATACTTGATGATATCTGCAGACCTACTTTTCTCAGGATATAAAAGATTAGATGTTCAGCACCATGGAAGAGTTATAGGAGAACTTTCTCCATGATAAAAATATTTTTGCAACTAGATAACACACAAAATTAACATACAAAAAGTTGCCAGCATCCAGGAAGGAAAAGAGAAGGTCTAAATGAAGAGCTTTGGCAAACTGTCAAAAGGAAATTGGTAACGAATATCGTCATTCATTTATCTGCATATGCAGCAACATATCATGATTGGAACAGCCAGATAACAACCACCAATACCAACGATCCACAAAGTTAACTTCAATAACTAACTAAACGGACAAAGTTGTTCTAATTTTTAAATGACAGCTTTGCCACTTATTACCTGCACAATACGGACTTCAAAAGCAGGTCTAGTAGTAGGGTCTACTGCCCGATCCAGCAACTTCATGTGCATAATAACATCTTCTGGCTGCTCTACGTACACAGCTGTTGCATAGCTGCAACAGTTGGCTTAGTCAATCAGTGAATAAGCCATCACCAGAGTTCACAAGTAGGTAGGATGCCGAATAAAACCCAAATATTGGATACAAGAAAATTTAAATCCCTGCCAAATTACACTACCTAATATTTCCGAATATGACAACAATATAATTTACTTATGATCAAATAGAAAACTGTTCCAAAGTACAACTCCTGTTTCATTTCTCATAAAATGAGAACTCCAATGTCTTTAAACTACAACTGTTCCGTAAAATAGTACCACTAGACAAACCTACTAACAAGAACAATCAATTCAAAGAACATCTCTGAAAAAACATTTCAAAACATATGGGCGCCGAGAGCCATAGAAACGTATGAAGTGAAAAGATGATAAGCAAAAACCAGTGCAATAAGCAAAAATCAGAACAATAATCATTTTCGAAAGAAAGAAGAAGCCATAACAGTCCTTTGTTTACTTGCCGACGTTCGGAGAGGGAAAATAAAATTTCGGATGCTTTTTCCTGCTGCTGTGAAAACCTTAGTCGCATAATCCCTCATTAGGGCCTTCCACTCCCACTCTCAGTTCTTGCGAGTGCACCCTCCGCTCCTGCTCTCAGTTCTCGCTCGAGAATTTTAGTGGTTTGGGATGTTTTTTAACAGACACCTTCGCACTTGTGCTCACGCATTAAGTGACTTAGTGAACACAGAAAGAACAAGGTGAATAGCAGAATTGCTCAATGTTTTTCTTGGCTGAATTTAGCAGCCGGTTTTTTATTTCCCCTGTCAAACCAATCATCACTACTTAAATCCCTTATTCTCCTTCCTGTTCTCGTTTTCTTCATCACCTTGGCCGTCAACAGAAGTCTAACCAGACAACAGGAATCAAATTACACTGTAGTTCTATTTCCTATGTCAACGGTATTCTCAGCATCCAAATTCAAAAAGGTAGTAGTAATAAAAATCAAGAATACGAATAAAACCAACAGAATTTGCGTTCGCATATCTTTTTAATAAATAGAATAACAACAATAATAATAATAAGATTAGCGGCGCAAAAGGGGCAAAATTAAAGAGGTAGGGCTAGAGAGTACCTAGAAGAAAATCGATTGAAGTGATTCCACAACTCGTCCTCGAAACCTGGTTGACTCGCCTCCTCGTTCTCCGAAGCCCTGAGCCTCTGACATATATCCTCATAAACGTCGAACTTCTGCCTCCTCATCCGCCTCTTGGTCGACGCCGACTCGGTCGCCGTACTACTACAACTCTCCGTGTCTCCCATCCCCCCCTTTTCCAAAAAATATATCTTCCAAAACTCCAGATAACAGAAAAAAGCACGCGCAGACTGACTCAGGAAAATCGAAACGGCGACGTAAAGTTCGAAAACGAAACAACAACGCTGATCACACGCGGTTCACGTGAAGAGCAGATTCAAAGGCGCAAGAGGACAACGACGCGGACGAAGACGACGTCAACGAACCAGCTATAACTTTGGCAACGCCGAGGCCAATAGCTTCAATACGCTACATATACATACATATATATATATATATGTATATGTTATGAGTATGGATACGTATAGCAGAAGAATCGTATGAATCTCACTGTGTGCATATTCCTTGGTGAATCGTCCACATAGATGGTTTACTTCTCTCTCTCTCCTCTCTCTCTCTCTTCTCTGCGATTGTCGTCTGCACCAGAGTGTGTATATATATATATAAACAAAAAACGGTGGATTTGGCCGGACGTCAATGGCGCAATGCGCACCCCATCAGCGGGTTTCGACGTGGATTCAAACGACGTTTTATTTGTCTCGCTAATGTAAGCGGGGGGCTTTTTCCTTATTTTAGCGATTTGTTTATCGGAATCTAATATAATTAGTTTCCTTATCCAATAGCGAAATCTGGAATTTAATAATAGTGATTCTATCCTCCCACCTCCATGGCTCCCCAATGGGTTGCCCCATGGGCTTCACCTTTCCCACTCAAGCCCTAAAAAAACTAACCATATTTTGTTTTTATACGTAAGAGAGCAATTAGGTCCTCCAATCATCAACTTTGCCTTGTATCACTAGAAGACAACAATTTTTTTGTTTTTACATTGCCATCTTAGTAAGACCCAATTTGGGTGGAGCCTAATTGGTTTAGGTCAAGATTCTCAAGATTCTCTTATGTGCTGATCTCATGAGATTGCTTACATGACGTGAAATCAAATTTTTTGCGATTCTTCTGGTTCTGGTTTGATCGGCAGATTCTATTCAACGATTCTTTTTTTTTCGTTGATTCTTTGAGATTTTGTAGAAATCGGATTTGCTGGGAGAGTAAAAATTATCTATTATTTTGAAAAACAAATGCGGTTTGAACCAGTTTTTAGCGGATATGTGCTCATCCTGATTCATTGACACATTGAAATCAATGAAATGAACGGCTTAATCGTTGAATAGAATCATGGTGGCTCTCATTTTACGTTACATAAAGTCACACGAAATCACCGAATAACAGGATCGTTTCTCTTATTGGTGACAACGATTCCTATGGTAGGCATAATGTTTCATGGTTGCTTATGTTCCGTCATTCCAAATATTGTGAGATCTGAGATCTCATCTTTTTTATTTTTTTGGCGGAAGTCTTTTTATGCAACATCTTTTTCTAATACATAAAGGGAAAGTCTTATTTCCGTGCACACTCCAAATTGAAGTTGACTCACTTTAATGACTATCAAACAAAGAAAACCCAAGTTTCACATATCTCACCAAGACTATCAAACAAAGAAAACCCAAATTTCACATGTCTCACCAAGATAATTGATCTATTCTAACATACAAGGGATAGCCTTTATTCGCCGTTGACTCAAAATTGAAGCCTCCGCAATGGAACAAAGAAAACCCAAATTTCACATATGTTACTAAAGGTAACTCAACAAGGAGAAGAAAAAAACTCAACAACTGCCACATTCAATCTCTCGATTATAATAGATCTCAAAGGTTTTCTCTCTTTCCCTCTTCACCCCCATCCTCCTCCTCTCCAAACCACCATCTGCCGGCCCTCCTCCGCCTCTTTCGTCGTGCAGTTCGACGACTTTTGGATGTAGGGGTTTGCAAATCGTGGTTGCCGGAGGCATCCTCCTCCCGCTAGAGTAGGAGATCTAGGTGGGTGGATGAAGTCTGGTCCGGTACAGCGGACTCCGTCCGGTTCCATTACTGGTTTTTATCTTTTTTCTGGTTCTTTTCTTTGGTGTCCCCTGTGTGGGATTTTTCCCTGTTTGTGGGGCTTCTATCACCTTTATTTGGGTGTTTTTGTTTGTTTTCTGCAGTGCTTCGTCTGTTTGGAGCGATTGGTTTAGTTGGAGTTGGGTATAGTTTTTGAACTGAATCCCCTCCTATTTGGTTTCTTGATCCTTTGTTTAGGGATAGAGTTTCCTCTTGATATACAGTTTCTTGAATCTATAATATCACATGTTATCGTTGTGGCAAAAAAAAAAAAAAAAGTCATGTAGAATCATGCACATTGGTTTCCTTCTCGATGGGAAGTGCAAACACGAAGTTCTCCCAAGATCAACCAAGCCCTTCTCCCCATACTTTATTCCTCTTCCATTTACAATCCTAAAAACTTTGGTCTCCAATTTTGAAGTGTGCACCAGAAGATGGTCGCAATTGCACCATAACAACCCCTCTCTCTGCGGCTCTTTCCTTTCATCAATAATACTGCTCCGGTGTGTCGTCTAAAAGAAAACTTCTTTTTGTCAGTAAAAGAAATTTTAAGTGAGTGTGTTGTCAATTGAGTTAACTTTGCGTTTAATGAGTCTTTAAATGAATGGTTGTTTTGAATGATATAGGAAATATACGCAAACTATTTGCGTTTACTTTTTAGCATTTCGATATGGTACAAAATACAAATTAGTTCAAATCTTGGGGCGACGGGAAGGATTAGTTCAAATCTTGGGGTGACGGGAATGGTTTGTGGGGGTACAGAACCTCTACTAGGGGATTTAGATTTTAGAATCCAGATTGGACCAGACCTTAAGCCTTAAAGTCTTGTAAAAGAGACAGCCAACTAGCTAGACCAACCTCTGATCTATCTCCAAGTCTCCTTTGAAGTAGTCTTCACTTTCTTTTCCTTTTTATATTTTGTTAAAAATGGGTGAAGCTGAATTTTCTTAGTTAGACTTGTATGGAAATATATGTTTCACGGACTTCGGGTTAGTGCTATGTAGTGAGGTAGCACCGTGCTGCGCACCTTCGAGCTCGTGCATCCGACGGCTTGGATCTCATCTCGGCAATCAACAATCGATAGCCGTTCATTGCCGAGATGAGATCTGAGCCATCGAATGCACGATTCGACAATTCAGAGGTACGCAACACGGTGCCGCGCACAAATTTTGTGTGATCCAACAGTCGAAAAACCTATTGACACAAAGACACAAAAGTTTTCGACACGGAAGATCTGAGGCCTCCAGTCAGGGGCCTCAATGCAACGAAAGACTTTATATTTGAGATTCCACCCTCATACAGATTTCATCTGGTCAATGAGAATATTGTGTCTTGAGATTCCACCCTCATTTGAGCAATGAAAAGTCATTCTTCTTATTTGTTTGGGTATGATGAATTTCACTTGAGATTCCATATCTTTTGTGCATGTCATGCATTTTGAGAGGTACTATTTTGATTAGAAAGTTTTGGCTATTTTATTGCTTGGCCGGCAGTTTGACTAACAATATCCTCTGACAGTACTCATGGACATAGGAGGCTTCCTGCTTCCAATATTGTAGTACTAATAAGGGTATCAATGGTGTCATGTTGATTATGTCTCAGTTGTGTTCGTCATTTGAAAGTTGGACTCAGATCATGGGCGTTAGGAATCAATATCTCCCATTTGATCATCCCTTATGTGATTTTTCATCTGACACAAAATGAGTTCGACAATGGTTTCTGTGGGTGGCATTCTTTCGGGATTTCTTAGCTCGACCTCTTGTTTGGTCTGGGCTCCGCCTTTAGACCTAATTCTGTAAGGCTTCAAACCTAGTTCTGCAAGGCAGGGAACTATTGATAGAGCCTAACCAATCGATGATGACCGGAAAGGCACTCTAATGGTTAAGTAAATACTTGATCAAGAAGATCAAGTATAGAGCTCTTAGAGCATCCACAGTGGTATAATCAAAATCAAAAAGTTTCTAAAATTAGCAACATTTGCTAAAAAATAGCTCACATTGGAACAACCAAACTTAACAATCTCTTAGCAACTCATCAATTTTGGCCATTGGATAATCAAAACTAAAAATCTCTTGCCAATAATCAAATTTAATTATCTTCACATTTTCTCAATCAAGTACACTATTATGACACAAAAACCTTCTATCTCTTCCATTTTTCAACAAGTTTCTAAGAAAAATACTTTTAAAAACAGTTTTTATTTTTTTGCAAAAACAATTTTTTTTATTAAAACTATTTTTCCCAAAACAGTATTTTCAAAAAAATTCAATTTTTTTTATTTCAAAACAGTTTTTTTATTAAAAATAAAACTATTCTTTTGAAAAAAAAAACTTTTTTTATTCATTTTTAAAACTTTTTCCCGAAAACTGTTTTTTTAATCAAAGTTTTCAAAAAACTATTTTCTCTTTTTCAATAACATGTTTTTATTAGTTTGAAAATTATTTTAAAAAGTTGTTTTCTTTGTCACAATTTCTAGATTTTATAAGTTGAAAAGATGATGTGGCAAGTTTTGGTTATTCAATTTTAATTGTACCATTGTGAACCTCTATATTGCTAACCTTAGCAATCCCTTAAATAGATAACCAAAAGATGATATGGCAATTTTTGATTTTCCACTGTGTATGCTCTTAGAAGAATAGTGACGGAGTACCTCTAAAGGGTATGAAGTTGTACTTCACATCGGACCCCTTGGCTTAACCTCTAGTCACCTCATGCCAGGCACATGCTCTAACTGCCTTGTGTTGATGTCATGAATGACGTGCCGAACCCATGTGGTTATGCTGACGTGGCCAAACGAACTATCCGCAATATATGTGAATCTCATAATTGTGGTTCGGGTTGATTTGAACCGGCCCGGGGATGATTCGATTTAGATCACATGCGCAGGCAATATGTCTGGGGCAGTTCATTGGTGTCGGCCCGCCATACTTGGTGCGGCCCAAGCGCTTAGCCTAATGTGGTGGCACGTTTTGATTCGGCCTACTACATTTTCATTTGATGATTTAGACTGTTCATTGTATATGTATTGATGTGTTTATGGTCCATTTAAAAAGTTAGGTTGATAGGATATAATAAGCAAAAGCTTGGTCGATTCATATTTGTCTGAAGAGAAATGAACAGTCATATCACCCACTATTTTTCTGTGATGAATATACTTCGTTTAGTCAGATACCGATGTCCGATGATCTAATTTGTTGGACAAATGACAAACAAATCAAGACTTACAAAATGAATAGCTCAGATCATCAAAAAAATATTGTAGTTGGCCCTTTTTTGTATCACATGAGTGATCATGATATAAGAGAATTTTGATTCAGTAGTATTACGCGGCGTGGCGACCACAGGCCCCACCACAACATACTTACATTGCCGAGTAGTTTTGTACATTTTTTATCATGTACTCAGGAAGGATACATAGAATTTTGCTCATAATTCGAAGATGTTGACCACCTTCACTCTTGGTACACCAAGTTTTGTGGGCTTTTGTATGGCACAAGATAAATTCATTGCTTTACTAGTACCACGTGTCATTTATATATGCTACCAATAACATCTCAAGATTTTATTCTTCAATTTTTTAAAATGATTCTACAGACACTAGCTAGAATCAAATTTAAATTTGAAATTCCCTTATTCAATACGCCTCCGCAAGTTTAAATTCTGCTTCCATCCTTTGCTCAATTAAACAATACGATACTTTTTTGTTGGAGAAGTATTATGCTGACTTTTGAAATAAATCTTCTTTTTAAAATGCTACAAATTGGCCTATTTTATGTTTCCATGTGTATTTTTCTAAGCCAAGCTTCCAAAGATGAATAATTATACTAACACACAACATGCCTGCTTTTCATTCACTTCTGTGGTTAATTATTAAAGTTAACAACATGTGGAGATGGGTTGGAATCGCCTTATCTCACATAGGAGAAGGGGGGGATTTATAGGTGTGCTTTTTATTCACATTTCCTGCAATATGCTCTTATACATCAGTGGGTGTTAGCGGAGAGTTAGTAGATTAGTCCACAATGAATTTCAGAGGCTCTCCGTAGTTTTGAATCCCAAACGCCCTACATGGGGAGGACCATGAGATGTCAACTGGGCTAAAGCACATTGGCAGCAATCTGCTCTTGGAGGATGTTCTTTTTCCTCTCCTTTTTTTTTCCTGATAAGCAATTTAGTAAGCAGAATTAAAATGGGTATCAGATTAAAAAAAGGAATTTAAAAGGGTTAATCATATTACCATGGATAAGTGGGATATCCGATACAATATAAAAATTTCAACTTTGCACCTTTACAGGTATGTTTATCCGAAAACACATCTTCTCTCAACCCCATTATGTTCAGTCATCGTATTTTAATCTCAAGCCATACCTGGTCGGCCTGGTACGGATTTAAACAGCCTCTGATCTGGATCCAACTCGATCTGAGCCATCCATTGTCGAGCATAGACAGCCCGGGTCCCTAATACCCAATTAATCCAATTGAAATGGGATTGACTGGCTTGATGTTCGATCCGAACGCAGTCGTCAGAGGGCTTATGAAGAGAGGGAAGGAGGAAGGCGTAATGTTGGTTCTTGATTGCAAGCATAGTGTGCAAATCATTCCGAAAAGGGGCTTACTTTCACAAGAGAAACTGGGATTCAAATGTCAGTCGCATTGGATGGGTATCCATTATGCTGGCTGCGAATTTGGATCGACTCATACCCGGATTGTTTCTACAACTAGTTTGAATCGAATCAAATTGGATTGTAGTCGGATTCAGACTTGGATCGTAGCACATCCAAACTGAATTGGGTCCATTGACAAGCCTAATTCATAAATTACCTCGTTCCCTTATAGAAATTTGAGCTATGGGCTTCCCTTGTCCTTCAGCTTCACCAAATCCACTAGCTCCATACTTTTCCCCCCCCTAAAAGACTTGGCTTTTCTATCAGCCAAACCTGCAGTCAATCTTGGACATCCAAAAGTGATCTTGACGGTTCAAAGTAGGTAAAAGACTCTAAACGGCCGGTCAACGTCTATTATTCCCTGCCATAATATTTAACTAATATGTGGCGATTGCGTCCTAGTATCCTACAGCTTGTTGCCAACACAAAACAAAACACCGTGTCTAGAGAAGTGAAAGTTTGTAGAAGTCTTGAGAATACCGAATCTAGCTTGATACGGATTACAGCTAGTGACAATTGACAAATGCTTTTCATCATGGGGAGGAAAAGAAAACAGGAGCTTGTGTCCAAGGCCAGCACAGTAGAAAGGCCGTCCACATTTCCTATACCAAACCATCCAATGATCAGAACAGGAACTGGAATTGATCTAGTCAAATTTGGCTCTGCAACAAAAGAGAAAAGGAAAAAAAGATCTTGGGTTAAATCACCCGATTCGCATAAGAACATCAGCCAATTAACTGCAATCATAAAGGTTTTGCCAAACTGGGTATGCATCTGGACAGCTAAGAACAAAATAAGCTGTGATAGAAAATATCAAATTACCCAGCCACAAAAACGCAATGGACTTTAAATAATCTGTTTAGAAAAAAACCGGCCATGAAACGATGGCATCAAAAGTCAAAACCCCCTCAAAGCAATTTTGAAAAAAAAAAAAAAAAAAAACGAGTAAAGAAGAGGGAAACAATGTCCTAGTGAAAATCAGAGTTTGGAAAACTCACATCGGTATGGATGATCATCTGGTCTATTCGGTTCTGCCATGACGGTGTAACACTGAAATGACATGTTGATGAAGGAAATGAGAGAGGAGACGACAGACTATCGTAAAACATAGAAACACAGGATTTAACACTTGAGTGGGAACAAAAAAGACAAACGAGAAAACAAACACAAGGACTATATATAAAAATATCCCACTGTGAAAAGTAGGAAGAGATTACCAGTGCAACAGAGGTAAGAACACCAGGAACATGATTCCATGCATATTTCAGTTCTATACGTCATTCCGTGCACACCCGATTCGCGGGGTTCACTAATTCCAGAGAATTTTGTGCTAAGAAAGAACACAGCAACGTAGTAGTGGTACACGAGATCCTGAACCGGGCAAAATCTGCTTTTAAAGTCAGACAAGTTACGATGTAATACACTGTTCAATGGATTGGACTTATTTTCCTGATTAAGTAGGTCACCAAAGGAGATCCATTTCCTGTCGTACACATGCTAAGTAGTGTCGCCTAGTCGAATCATACCTAGCATTTAAGGCCACCCTAGATGCGCCCAAGTTGCAATACCTTGAGTCCTTGACTACAATTCTGAAAGCATAAACAGCTCAGGTCTATTGCGTGATAGGATTGTTGTGTTGGTTAACCCTTAGTTGCATGAAGCGGAAGCGGGAGAATGTAGAAGCTGTCAACGTTTGGAGCTTGAATGGAATGTGTACATATACTATGAAAATAATGTAGAATAGAATAATACAGTGCTTTTGGGAAATGGAATGAAATTTATGGGAAAACTTTCGTTACTCGTCTATTACACTTTGAATCACTTCGTTATACAACTTGCAACTTATTTGAATACAACGTCAAAACTTCATTACATCATTACTTATTTGAAGGGGGACTGCTATAATAGATAGAGTATATAATCCATTTCCATGATGCGAAAGATAAAGCAAACAACATATTACAATGAAAACCTAATCAAGACGTCCTTAAAAACAGAGTCGTTTGGGCCCAACTCCGGAGAAGATGTGGCTGCACTAGCTATGGTGAGGTCTTCCTGAACAGCCAAGGCATGCTCCTCTTCCAGTAGTTGCACACGGACCCGTGCTTCCTGAAGAGCCTTCGCTATCTGTTCAATCTTCAGGCGCGATGCGATCCTTTTGTCTGCAGTATTGACGTCCTCGATCTGAGGGAGGAACAAGGCGATTTGAATTGATGTTTCGACCAAGATAGATTCGATAGATTCTGAAGTGTTTTATGTTGCATGCCTAATAAGTTCTTAAGTGAAAAAGGGTATGTAGACAAGGTACCTCAATCTTAGAAATTTTCCTCTCCAATGCATCCTTAAGCTGCTCCGTTTCCTAAAAATTTTCACCAGACAAACGAGTCAATCAGTTTGTAATTAATACCAATACAACATAAACATTCTCAGCTTTCCCTTCAATCCCTTATTAAAGATACACATATATGAGAATCTGGCTATTTGACATCAAAGAACAATGCTATATGACTACAATGTAGGAAAACGTTAAACTATACAACAAGCAAATATCAACAACTTAGGAGCAACAAAATAAGAACAGATGTCTGGTAAAACCTTGAATAACTAAATGATAAGATTTAGATGTTAAGATTTTAATTTGTACTTTTAGTTATCATCGTCCATTGATCATTATCTCTTCAGATGTTAAGATTTTACTTTGTACTTTTAGTTGTAAATTAGGAAATACTATTAAAGAATTTGGGTTTATCATTTATTGTCTTCTGAAGAGCCTATTTAGAGGAGCCTGCTCAATCTATTCAGTAGTTGAGAAGAAATATTTGATTTTGAAAATGATTTTATACTTGTATATTATTACTGATTACTCCCTTAGGCACATGAATGCCTAAAGTTTTATCTTCCTTTATTTATTTTCGTTAATGGTCTTGCATCATTATGTATCCTGTTTCTAGTTCACAACTAATATAAATTGGAAAAATTCTAAGAAAGAGCAGTGTACCTCGGATGGCCAGCCATCAACAACAAGTACATCCAAGGCGTAACCATCTGAAGTTGAAAAAGCATGTGCTTCTTGGATATTCAGCCCAATCTCAGAAAGTAAGGAAGTTAACTGAAAAGTGATCAGCATACAACAAATTAAGAACCTGACTACGTAACATCAACTTAGAGCAAAAACAAATTGCCACAGCTTGTGCTGGACAATTGAAATCAAATATAGTTAGAACAAGAATGTGAAGGTTTTTTTTTTTTTTTTTGTTGATAAGTAAAAAGTATGTGAATTTGGATAAATAGCTTTCAAACTAATAATCATGAAGAAAAAGATACCACAGATGGTGAACAAGAAGTAACAAACAACTGCTAAGATGATTCATTCAAGTGCAGTGAGGCTAATCACGGCCTCTAAACGGCACTAGTTCAACATTGTGGCCCTACAAACAAGGGTTTTCCTAAGAACCAAAAGTGGGACTTTGATGAAAAAACACAATGGCTGGTGCTGAAAGAAAGGTATGACTGAGGTAATAAAGCTGGAAGATGTAAAATACAAAAAGATGTGGAGGGAGTTGTACACTTACGAGGAAGAAAGATTAACATAGTTAAATGATTTCGTTCACAGTTGTTACATACGTTTGTCAGATTAATTCAAGCATTACACTATCAGCATGTCGCTTGACTATATTTTCCCATGTGCCTAATGTTTGTACAACTATACAGTATACTAGGAAAGGATTCTGTGCCTGTTGATAGATTTAGGGTTTCTTTTGGTTTGGGCTTGTCCTATGGTGTTCTGGGCTTGGCCCTTTGGGCGTGGGCTTGTCCCAAGGGGTGTTTCCTTGGTTGGCATCTTGCCAATTGAGATTGGGTCTCATATTGGCACAAGATTGTTCTTAGCTTTGTTTAGGCATATGATGCCATCTAATACTTGTTCCCTTTAGTCTTTGTAACAATTTCAAAGATTAATTAAGCTTTCTTTTGCCATTCAAAAAAAGGAAAGTATTCTGCGCCAAATAGTAATCAAAATTGTGCTATTTAGTGCTCTCACCAAAAACAACCCTAATTAACTATCCAGCAAATTAGATTTGGAATAAAGTACATCATAGTGGTTAACAGTGCAGCTGTATACATAGCAAGTGACCAATAGAAATTCTTGTTCTGGACCTTCTGGTCCACCAAAAAGAAGACACCCAAAAAATGAAGACGCATATATTTTAGGAGCCATCAAAAGAAATCATATCAGTAATAAACAAAATTTAGCCACCTGTGTGAGGAGTTTGGGCTTGTCAACCGTTGAAAAGGCAATTTCAAAGAACTGTCTGCATAGTTCAGAAAGTATAGCGTCACTGGATCATGAATAAAAATTCATCCGGAATTAGTTGAAACTTACTTCTATGTCCCAACTCATTTCCATGATGTCACATAAAAAATATTGAAAGTATTCAACATGCATACAGCAATAAGATTATATGTGGATATGATCTGAACATAACAGCATTCATAATCTCCAAAATAACCTGACACTGAAGGTTAACTCAACAAGAACACGTGGAAAGAGCTTTGCAAGAGGTACTTTTATACAATTGTTGTTCTCACAAAAATAAATATGAAATCATTGAAATGATTTTTTTCCATGCCAAGGATCTTTTCGTGTAATGAAATAAAACACCAGGAGCTCTAGCTAATACTAGTTATGAAGCCTCCATTGTAGCACCGGGATTAAATCCCAGAGTTATAGTAAGAGTGAAGGATGAAACAATACAAATCATTACAACACTTGTGCTCTATCAATAACAATTCTTTAGTGTTGTCACATGTTTCTAGCAATCCCATCAGACCACAGGCCACAGATAAATCAATTTTTACAACCCAAGATCAAATGAAGGACAGGTATTGGATCTAGAGGACTGTTATTCCATATCCAACGAGATAGTCTAATCAACGATGGACTCCTTAACATTACTGAAAAAATTTGGCAGTGAAAAATAAAATTTACTGGGCGTCATATATGGAAATTGCATTATATTCTTTAGTAGTGAGAAATTCTGCTAGCCTTGTGCCAAGGACTATTTTCACAGATGACCACAGAAGCTAGATGCTTTTTCAACGGAACATAAATGTCATCAAAATCACCTACTATTTTGTTATTTCCACGTTTTCCTTAAATCAGTACCCGTAATCATTCCGTTTCTGCTGTTTATTTCTTTCCCCCTGTTGTAATGCGCATTATGGATTCAACGTGGTGTTGTCCTCTTTGTAAAAAGGAGGAGCCATGACTTGAGTTGAGGTAATGACTCGTTGGGGGTTGGCAAACTGACACTCTACTAGACTGGAAAACTCTGATTCACTTTGTTATTGACTGTTTTTAGGCTTGCAATAATCCAGCTTTTTTTTTTACCAGAAGGTACTCCACTATTTATTTATTTTCTTTCTTTCTTTCTTTCTCTCTTCTCTTTTTTCATTTTCCTCTTTGTTGTGTTAAAGTTAGGACACCATTTGATGGGTCTGCCAATGCATCGGACATAGCTGGAGCTCTTTACAATGTTCAACACTTTTTCTCCCCGAATACCGCCAATTATCCTATAAGATCAAGGTAATCTTGGTGTTAAATGTGGAAAGAACAATTTGACATCAACCACAAACGCTTTGTGAACTAGCAAATGTTAGAAACCCTCAATCAGGAGCAGATCTTTCAGAAAAATTTACCGAGAAAAGTGCAGTTCACCTTCACCTCCCCCTTGACCATTTGATTTGTTAAGCTCATGTGCAACGTCAAGACTTGGTGACAAGCCAAAGGTCAATGTTGGAGGACTGCTGAAATTCAAGGAGTATAGAAACTCAGAAAATAATGTTCACACAGAGTTAAACCAAAAGAGAGAGTTTAGATAGCATTCTTAATATCTTACTTCAGCTTGGTAGAATCACCAGAAGTTTGTGCATCCGCATTTCTCTTGAACTTCAAACAAACAAATTCACCAAAGTTTGCATCAGACACAAGAACCTGAATAAGAGAGAAATTGTCGAGATGCATATAGTTTGAAAAAAATAAAAAAATACATTTAAGTCATTCAAAAGTCATGTGAAAAATAAAAAGTGACTAATATGCCAAGGTAGATTTATGCGTCTATCATTTATTCAGGATATGTACTCAATCATGAGTTCCATGATGTCTCTTATGACTGTACCACAGTACTTGTTTACCACCTAGCAACTAGCCTACTTACACATACTTGACGATAAATATAGACCTACTTAGGCTACCATACTTCTCAGAATATATACGAGTAGATGTTCAGCACCATGGAAGAGTTATAGGAGAACGTTCTCCATTATAAAAGAACTACAAGCAAGATAACATACAAAATTAACACACAAAAAGTTGCCAACATCAAGGAGGGAAAAGAAAAAGTCAAAATGAAGAGCTTTGACAAGCTGCCAAAAGGAAATTGGTAACGAATATCATCATTCATTTATCTGCGTATGCAGCAACATATCAAGATTGGAACAGCCATACAAGAACTGTTAGAATAGTGGTGTTATGACCTTATTAATGTTTAGTTGCAAGGGTATTATTGTCCTTTCATGTAATAGGGTTTACTTAGGGTTTCTATGTTTTCCCTATATAATGATGTGATGGCCTCTTGTAACAAATATACTGAATAATAGAATTTCTCTCTTCTAGTTTCACTACAAGAACCACCAATATCGACGATGCACAAAGTTAACTTCAACAACTAACCAAACAGACAAATTTGTTCTAATTGTTAAATGACAGCTTTGCCACTGATTACCTGCACAATACGGACTTCAAATGCAGGTCTAGCAGTAGGGTCTTCTGCCCGACGCAGCAACTTCATGTGCATAATAACATCTTCTGGCTGCAATACATTCACTTCTATTGCATAGCTGCAACAGGTAGAGCTCATTCTATCAGTGAATCAGCCGTCACATCTGTTACACTACATAATGACTCTGTGGAAGACAACAGCATAATTTACTTAAGACCAAATAGAATAGTGTTCTGAAGTACAACTCCCATTCCGTTTCTCATAAAATGAGAAATCCCAATGTCTTGGACTACAACTACCATAACTAACACCACAAGCCAAACCTTCTAACGAGAACAATCAATTCAAAGAACATATCTGAAAAAACATTTCAACACACTGATGCTGAGAAGATGGTAGGAGAGGGAAATAAAATTTTAGATGCTTATATCTTTTGCCTCTGTGAACACCTTAGTCACATAACCCTTCATTAGGACTCTCCGCTCACGGTCTCAGTTCTCGCTCTGCACTCGCGCTCTCAATCCTTGCGAATTTTAGTTGTTTGAGATGTTTTCATAACACACTTCCGCACTTGCACAGTATGTGACTTAGGTGAATATAGAACAAGATGAATACCAAAAAGGGGGTGTTTGTTGGATTTTTCGCCCATGTGATAATGCATTAAAGAAAGGGAAAAACTAATAATGGGTTGTGAATTTATTGATTATGGTTTTGGAAAGGGCTGGTGGGAGTTAAGGCCTTAGATATTGGGAGTAATTTGAAGGTTGGTCAAGGGTTTGCCTTTACTGTTTTCATAGTCCCAATGGATGATTGAAGTGCCTACTTACCAGAAGCTTCTTCTCAAGTAGTCGAAGGGGCATGTCAGTGCTTTCTTCCAAGAAGATCATCTCCTATAAATATTCCTCTAGGTCAAGATAAGAAAGTGTGGTGAGAGAGTGGCTACTTCGAGAGTTGCCAGGTACACCAGTGGTGAGTTGAGAGGAGAGTAAATATGAGGAAAAAATAGAGATGTGGTGGTGTGTGAAAAACATTGTGTAGAGTCATGGTGTTAGGACCTTGAAGGTGCCTTTTCATCTCACATTATAATCTCCTATTTTTCATATATAGTGGAATCTCTTTCTCTGCTGTAGAGTAGGCATTGAGGACGAAGAGCCATGTAATATTGTGTTCTTTTTGTACGTGTTTTTTTTTGTTAGGCTTCCGTTCCTGGTGTGATCGAATTTATCCCAACAAATTGCTCTGCGTTTTGTTTTTTTTTTTGGCTGAATTTAGCAGCATTTTTTTTCCTGTTAAAACCAATCATCACTACAAATTAAATCCCTTCTTCTTCTTGTTCTCCATTTCTTTTCCTCAATTCTCTTGGCGGTCAAACAGGAAGTTTCAACAGAATTTGCGTTTGCATCTTCTCTTTTAAAACAGAATAATAAGATTACGGCAAAAGGGCGAAATTATAGAGGCAGGGAGGAACGCATACACATCAAAGAGGTAGCGGCCAGGAGTACCTAGTAGGAAGTCGATCGAAGTGATTGCATAACTCCACCTCGAAACCTGGTTGACTCGCCTCTTTGTTCTCCAAATCGATGAGTCTTTGAAGCACCTCCTGATAAACCTTAAACTTCTCCATCCGCCTCCGAGGCTGGCTCGACTCGGTGTCTCCTCCCATCGCAACTTGAACTACACAGTGAGAGAAAATGACTGGTTTCACTCTCTCTCTCTCTCTCTCTCTCTCTCTCTCTCTCTCTCTCTCTGTGCGTTTGTGTTCACTCGCTCTAGTAGAATATAAAAACGATAGATTCAGCCGGACGTTAATGGCGCAATGCGCACCCCAATGGGGTTACTCTTTGGCTTCAATTTCCCGCTCAAGTCTCAAACTGCCCTTATATCAGTTACATATGTTAGGGAAATTTTCAAAATGCTCCCGAACTTTGACCTTAATATCTCATAGATATCCAAGTTTAGTTAAATTTCAATTAGACACCTAAATAAGTGAGGCGTTCTTCAATTAGGTCCTGCCGTCTCAATCCGCCGTCAACTGACTCAACTTGCTAACCGGAACATCTGATTAAGGTTATTTTTACAATTACATATAACAGAACAAATAACCTAGGTCGGCAATTTCCATAAGTAATTTGACAGATTAGATGTTAAGAGTGTAATTGAATAACATGTCGATAATTTAGGTGTCTAGTTGAAGTTTAACAAAGTTCGAGCGTCTATTAAACATTGAGGGCCAAAGTTAAGAGCGTATTTTGAAATCCAATGATCATCTTGCCTTCTTAGTAAGACCCAATGTGGATAAGCCTAATTGGTTGATTGGTTGAGTACTTGAGTTGTTATTATCTTTTGTGCCGATCTTTTATGTGATTACATATGTGATGTAAAAGCATATTCGCTATGATTCCATTGACCAATTTGAATTGCTTTATTTTTTAGTATTTATGGGTACGTCATTCATGCAAAAAGAAAAAAAAAAACAGGTTCATCAGATATCGATAAAGATATTTTCTAATCATATTTATTAGAACAGTATAAAAACTACTATCTATTATTCTAAAAACAAATACAAGTTGACCAACTTTTAACAGATTTTTCCTCACTCTGACTCATTGACACCTCAAAATTAATAAATTTAATGGCTCCATCGTTGAAAAGAATCATGGTGTGGATCTTATTTTACATTACACAGTCATGTTGAAATCACCACATGAATGAAAGGATAATATCCTTTTTCTCATTGGGGAGAAATATTCGACATCTCATAGATCTTTTTGGAATAGTTTTTTTAAATTTTTTTTACCTTGGCAAATCAAACATCTACGCTAATCTTTGAGTGAGGGGAAGGCCTTGTGGGGTATAGAACCTCCACTAATGAGAAGCCTGATAATAGATTTTGCTCATATTTTCATGAATTAAACCCCTTACTTAGGGTATATAATCCCATTTGGACCCACCTCAATTGGTACTTGAATCGCATTTAATTTTTTACGTAGTCCTAACAAAAATCTTAAAGAAAATTAATTTTCCCAACAAAAATAATTAAGGCAAAACCATGGACTATCAAAAAGCTTTAACAAAAGAATGACATACTAGTCCTGATTAAACTACCGAACACCTACGAGGAGATCATGAGGCAGTGCCCTTGTTTTCTGTCCACGATCCCTTCCAGTAATTAAGGGCAATGAAGACTTTATAACATTCCATCCTCGTACAGTTTTCATTTGGTCAATGAAGAATGTATCTTTGAGATTATTCTACCCTCATTTGATTAATGAAAAGTTGTCGTCGTCTTCCTCGTCTTGTTCTTCTTTTTAGAAGTTTTGGGACTTGGGTGCTGATGAATTTCACTAGAGATCTCATATCTTTTTGTACACGTCATGTATTTTGGCTTAGCCTACATGTACCATATCTTTGTGTGAATGTCATGTCTCGTACATGTACTTATGTACGAGACATGACATGCCATGTATTTTTGGTTTAGCCGGCAAGTACATGTACTTTGCGTTTGTCATTTGGAAGTTAATTGAACTCAAACCATGCATGGTGTTGGAATTACGGTCTCTCTCATGTGATAATCCCTTATGTGATTGTTTCATTTGACACAAAAATGAGGCCGACAATGATTTCATTTGATGAATTTCACTAGAGATCCCATATCTATGTGTACACGTCATGTATTTTGGCTTAGCCTGCAAGTACCATATCTTTGTGTGCATGTCATGTCTCGTACACAAAGTACTTTATGTACGAGATATGACATGTCATGTACTCCCCTGTGATGATCCCTTATGTGATTTTTTTATTTGACACAAAAATGAGTTCGACAATGGTTTCATTTGACGATTTGAACTGTTCATTTTATAGGTATTGATGTGTCTATCGTTCATGTATAAAATCAGGTTGATATATAAGATATAAGTAACGGCTTTGTCGATTTATGTATATTTGTCTAATGAGAAATGAACTATCATAGTGATCTCACCCTCTATCTTTATGTCATAAAATTTCTTCGTTTAATTTGATAACATCCGAGTGATTTAATTTTTTTTTTCATAGATGACAAACACATGATTGAGACTTATAAACTGAATAATTCGGATCATGATCAATTATGACTGTGCATGGTTGGCCCTTTTTTGTGTCACATGAGTGATCACCATATATATATGAGAGAATCTTGATTACCGACCTTGTTTTATTCGAGGTGTCCCTTTTCTAACAAGTCTTAATACAATCTTGGAGAATCTGAAGCTCAATATATACTAGTTAACGGCTGATGACGTCCTAACAAGTCCTATACAATCTTGGAGATTCAGAACATATGGTTAGCATTCTATGAATACAACGCCTCCCCTCTTTCCTAACATTGGATTTTTCATAAACAAGCATGTTCGATAGCTCCTAGTATCGTATTCGATTGAACATCACACATCAACACCTTATTATCCTCAAGGAAATGGTCAGGCGGAGGCCACCAATAAAACTCTCATCAGGATTCTGAGCAAGTTACTAGACGAGAAAGGCTTATTTAACCTCCAAACGAAAGTCAACGCGAGTCAGTCCTTTCAGCTTGGTATATAGGGCAGAAACAGTGCTACCTGCTGAGCTAAGTGTCCTTTCAGCAAGACTAGCCCTTGCAACAAAAGTGACTCACAAGGAAAGAAGGGCAGATTTAGAAGCCTGAGAGGAAAGGAGAGAGATGGCCGCGGAACATGAAGAGAAGTACTGGGAGCCAATTAACAAATTCTACAACAAAGGCGTTGCTCCAAGGGAGTTCAAAGTTGGAGACCTAGTCTGGAAGTCGACGACAGCACTAATGAGAAACTTGGCTCAGTCAAAGTTCACCCCAAAACGGGAAGGGCCTGTTATAGGCCAGCAAGAGTGGGCGAATGATTCTTAACCGGCCCAATCAATGTTAAGTTCATTAAGACGTATTATCCATGATGTAATGAATTTCGACGTGGTATTCAAATATATACGTTGCAAGTTGTATAAATGATGTGATTAAAAGTGTAATAGACGATTACAGAAAGTTGTCCCACAAATTTTATTCAATTCCCGAAAGCGTTGTAATAAGACTTCCCAATTCCATGCTGCGAAAGATAAAGCAAACAACATATTACAAGGAAAACCAAATCATCATGATATGGGTCCTACTGCAGAGAAGAAGTGGCTTCACTAGCTATTGCGAGGTCTTCCTGAACAGCCAAGGCGTGCTCCTTTTCCAATAGTTGCACAAGGACCTGCGCTTCGTGAAGAGCCTTTGCGGTCTGTTCGATCTTCAAGCGTGACGCGATCCTTTCGTTCCCAGTATTGCCGTCCTCGATCGGAGAGAGCAACGAAGGCGATTTGGATTGATTTTTGGACCGAGATAGATTCTGAAGTGTACATAACCATTATATTACATGCATAATAAATTCTTAACTGAAAGACAGTATGTAGACAAGGTACCTGACTCTTAGGAATTTCCCTCTCCAATACATCTCTAAGCTGCTCCGTTTTTTCCTAAAATTTTCCACCAGACAAACGAGTCAATCAGTTTGTAATACGATAGAAGATAAACATTTTGAACTTTCCCTGCAATGATAGACATTTGCCTATCAAAAAATAAAAAATAAAATCCCTTAAAGATAGACAAATATGGGAATCTGGCCATTTGACATCAAAAAACAGTGCTATATATATGAATATGGTAGACCTATGGTACACGCCCCTTAATAAGTATGTACTGTATGCACTCTCTATATATTCCTTTAGATTTGAGATAATCTGATCTTAACCGTTCAATTTTCTAATTAAAAAAAAAGAGGCAATCTGTCTAACCGGTCCAATATCAATTTGGGTGGACTAGAATTGGGTTTTTAGGAATTTTTTTTTTTTTTACTTTCTAAACTATTAAATTTAAAATTATGAAAATAATAAAATAATTTAAAACTAATTTAATAAACCAATAAAGTTAGACTGTTCGATATGATCAATTTTTTAGTCCAATTTGATCAACATTACATTATTAAATTTTAATGTCTTCTGATACGTACTTGTCAATATCCAATAACCTTTGATTTTAGTAACAATATTGAAGACTTAATATCCTAACGGTTTAGATCGATCATCCTAACAAAAAATAAAAAAAACAAAACTTAAGTTAAAATTGGTCATACTTTTGACAATTATACTCAGCCCATTTCACCTGAAAGGTCGAACCCAAATCTTTATCTTGAGACAGTTGAATAATTAATTTTTTAGTGAACTCTCATTTATCCACAAAAAATTGGAGGGATTTTGATTTTTTGGATTAAATTTTTTAGAGAGAGAATTTGATTTGGAGAAATATTTTAAGAGGAAATTGCAATTGTATTAAAAATTTTGGGGGTATAGTACTTACTTGTTAGTGAATTTCTTAGATGAAAATTTTGAGCGAGAATTTCATTTTTAGTTAAATTTTTTGAGGTATTGTATAGGGAAAAAATAAAATTTCAAAAAAATAATTTGGATGGAATTGAAAATTAAGATAATATGGCGGAAATTTTAAAAAATAATGTGGCGGAAATTAAAAATAATTTTAGTTTAAATTATGTACAACACATTGTGCTAAGATAACGACAGTGTATGGTATTGTTACTGAATTTGTGATTTTTTAGACATGTATTTTGCTTGGGTATAATTATTATTGATTATGGTACGACATATTTTGGCCTTATTACCGAATATTTTAATCGATTTCCTTTGGTACGATACGTTGTGGTAAGAAAACATCAATTTATGGTATTGTCATAACAATTGTTGTTTATTATATAATTTTTGGTATTTACATATGTTTTCTTTTGATACAACACGTTGTGGTAAGAAAATGATAATTTTAAGTGTTGTCATAATAATTGTGATTATTTTATAAAATTTGTGATATTTTACAAACATTTTTGGCTTAAGTATAACAATTGTTGATTCTGGTATGACATTTTAATTTTGTTACGAAATATCATACAAGTCAAAAAAAATTTTGGTACAACTCACTGTGATAAAATAATGCCAATTTATGGTATTGTTAGAACATTTGTGGGTAACAATATTTAATTTTTGATATTATACGCATATATTTGGCTGGGGTATAAGTATTATGGATTCTAGTATGAATAATTATGGTTACATAATAACTATTTTTTAATTATGGATAACCTGCTAATAACCTATTCAACAGGTAAATTTTTAAAGTACAAGTCATTATTAGCATCATAAATATGCATTAGAAAACCAAAAATCAACATAATGAAAATCACAAATTGTCATAATTTAGACATACGGTATACCCTGTATACCATAATTTTCTCCATGAATACGATGTAGGAAAAAGTTTAACTATACAAGAAGTAAATATCAACAACTTAGGAGCAAAAAAAAAGAAGCCGATCCATAATGGAATTTTCTAACCACCTCACAAGCGCAAAAAAAAACAATTGCACGCTATAAACTGAAAAGAAAATGAGACTCTGTTCGTGAAATCTAAGAAGAAATGAGAACTGAAAACGGCTTTGTTTGGAAGCCGTGGAAAGGAAAATTAAAAAAAATTCCTTTTCATTGTTTGGTTGGAAGAAAAAGAGAAAAAAATAAGAATTTCAAGTGTAACAAATAGTAAATTTTCCCTCCAAGTATCCTCTCATTTTCCTTTCTTTTCCATAGGTTCCAAACAGAACCTAAGTAAATGTTGAACTTTAATGACTTGATGGATACCTTTAGTGCCCTTGCCATATAGCAATGGAGCTAATACAAGGCATTCACCATAATCCACCTGTTATGCAATACCAAGATGGTTCCAAATACACAAAACAGTAACTAAAGAAACTCAATCACATACTCCGTACTACGCAAGCCTACGTCCACGATGAGCAATGCTACTGGTACAGCAGAAGTGGGCATAGACAGTGCGTACAGCGCGCGTTTGGGCCCGTCTTGGGTCCAACAAAAATAATCGGAGCCGCTCATTTTGTTCAATATATATTGTTTAAGGTCTCCGTAAAAAATTAGCTTCATCCGACATCGATAAAAGCATTTATGAAGCATCCAAAATTGCTTATGAAAATTTCAAAAGCGATTTTTGACGCTTCGTAAACGCCCTTATCAATGTCAGATGGGGTTGATTTTTTACGGGGACATTAAGCAAAATATATTGAACAAAATGAGCGGCTCCGATTATTTTTTTTGGACCCGAAACGGGCCCAAACACGTGCTGTACGCGCTGTCTGTGCCACTTCTGCTGTACCAGCAGCATTTCTGGTCCACGACAGAGAGAGAGAGGACAAATCCACTAAGGATTACGCTTCTCGGACACACCCAAAGCTCTATTGTTCTCTCTTTTTCAGAAACTCGCCCCAGAAATACAATACAAGTATCTCAAAAACCTTGAGGGACGAGGTGCTCCTCCCAGACCCCCAAATTGGCCTTGTTCTAGCATCATAGGCTACTCCTGGCCCGGGTAGAGGCCAATAAAGTACCCCTGACAAAACAGTAAAAGACAAGAAACTTGAAAACATCACCGGTCCTAAGATATTTGATCTTATTATACCCATAAAGAAAGACTTCCCATGGCACACGGCCTTGTGACTCATAGGACAACAGATTAGGTATTCTCACAACAGCAAATGCGATTTCACTCTCAACTACAAGAGTATTTGATAATTATTAATTCATCCACCAAGTTTTATGTGCGCAATCCAACTTTTCACCGCATCCAACTTCAGGTAGCCTTATCTGCTTTGGAGCATTTCTTTTATGTAATCAATAAACGTAACTTCCAGAGTATTTCGAGAATAGAGACCAATAGTTTAATTCACAGAAAATTAATATTCTTCTTAACCAAAAATAGAACAAAAGATCGATCAAGTATTATTAACTCCACACAAGACCTTAACATGTAAAAAGCATTGCATCGTGATCTTGCAGTTTGTATTGTATTACCAATCAACAATATGAAATTTATAATGCTTTGAGATATTAAGAAGACTTGAAGTGTCACATGACATAACCAACTATGAAAATAATAGAACAACTTGCAATTTATACCAAATGAGGTAAAATGGCAGAATAGTAGCACTAAACAAATAGCCCACTTGCCTACAAGTTATGTGATAGGGAATGGAAAGGGGTGCCTCATGGGCCCCACGAGCAATTCATATATGATCAGGAAGGATATTGGTTTATGTCAGCATTATCTATCCATCCTAATCCCTTTAAAATTATCTCTTTTGATGCTAGAATTTTACTTGATAATTTTACGAGTTCTCATAATAAAGATTTTAGCTCATGTTTATACTTCTGTTATCTTTCGAACAGCCCATTCAAAAGATTCTACCAATCTATACAACAGTTGATGAAATATGTTTGATTTGTATATGGTTTTGATACATGGATATTAGTAGTTCCTTGGGCAAAGGGATGCCTAGGGGTCCTTAGGCACAAAGATGCCCAAGGTTTTATCTTCCTTTATTTGTTTACGCTAATCGTCCTGCTGCTATTAGAGTAAACATCAATCTTTGTTTCTTTTTTGGCTTCCAACCCAATTTCTACTTCTCGAAATAAAAAAATAAACAACCACTGCACAAGTAAATCCCAGAAACTAATACTGTATCCTACTTCCCAGTCCAAGTCCTTACACCAAACATTTTGGTTCGGACAAATAGAAGAAACACAGTAACTTTAGAAGCAATGGGGAAGAACAACAAATTGTTCTATAGCTTACAGTTCAACTTACGGATAATATTGCACATATTGGTAGATCAACAAATTATTGGGGGCTGAAATTTGATCTTAAGAAAGCGTTTGGATAGATAAGATTGGTTGTCCAACCCCATCAATAGTCATTTCTGTAAGATGTTCTTCTAAAAACATGGTTTTGCTCATGCATCTTTTCAAGATTTTAATGATGGATCGCAGTTCTAACTCACTAGAGTCGAGTTCTTCTCAGAGGGGAGAACTGATAGGGAACTGAAAGGAATATCCCACGGGCCCGCAAGCTATTTGTACATGATCGAGGAGTATATTGATTTATGTTATCATCATCCATTGATCATTATCTCTTTAGACGTTAGGATTATACTTTGTTCTTTTAGTTGTTATTTTAGGAGATATCCTATTAAAGAATTTAGGTTTATCATCTATTATCTTTTGAAGAGCCAATTTGAAGGACTCTACTCATTCTATTCAGTAGTTGATAGATATGTTTAATTTTGCATATGGTTTTGATACAGGGATATCATTACTTCCTTAATGCCTAAAGTTTTATCTTCCTTATTCATTTTCATTAATCATCTCGCATCATTATATCATTATGTATCCTGTTTCTAGTTCACAACTGATATAAATTGGAGAAATTCTAAGAAAGGGCAGTGTACCTCGGATGACCAACCATCAACAACAAATGTATCCAAGGAGTAACCATCTACAGTTGAAAAAGCATGTGCTTCTTGGATATTCAGCCCAATCTCAGAAAGTAAGGAAGTTAACTGAAAAGTGAGCATACAACAGATTAAGAAGCCGACTAAGTAACATCAACTTACAGCAAAAACAAATTGCCATAGCTTGTGCTGGACAATTGCAATTGAATAATGTTAGAACAAGTGTGAGAAGTTGGATAAATATCTTTCAAACTAATCATCATGAAGAAACAGATGGTGAACAAGAAGTAAGAAACAACTCCTAAGATGATTCATTCAAGTGCAGTAAGGCTAATCATGGCCTCCAAACGGCACTAGTTCAACATTGTGGCCCTACAAAAACAAGGGTTTTCCCAAGAACCAAAAGTGGGACTTCCATGAAAAAACATAATGGCTGGTGCTGAAAGAAAGGTAAGACTGAGGTAATAAGATGGAAGACATAAAATACAAAAAGATGTAGAGGGAGTTGTATACTTACAAGGAAGCAAGACTAACATAGTCAAATGATGCGTTCACAGTCGTTATATATGTCAGTTAGATTAATTCAAGCGTTACATTGTCAGCATGTCACTAAACCATATTTTAAAAAATGCCTATTGTCTGTACAACTATACAGTATGCTAGGAAAGGATTCTGCGACAAATAGTAAACAAAATTGTGCTATTTAGTGCTCTCACCAATAACAACCCTAGTTAATTATCCAGCAAATTAGATTTGGAATCAAGTACATCACAGTGGTTAACAGTGCAGCTGTATACATAGTAAGTGATCCATAGAAATGCTTGTTCTGGTCCACCTAAGAGAAGACAAGCAAAAAATGAAGACGCAAATATTTTAGGAGCCATCGAAAGGGATAATAAACAAAATTTAGCTACCTTACTGAGGAGCTTTGGCTTGTCAACAGTCGAAATTGTAATTTCGTAGAAATGTCTGCATAGTTCAGAAAGTTTTACAGTCACTGGATCATGAATAAAAAATCTTCCAGAATTAGCTGAACCTTACTTCTATGTGTTTTCACGATGTCACATAAAAATTATTAATAGAATTCTACAGCAATAAGATAAATTCATCATATACGTGGATATGATCGATCTGAACACAACAGCATTCAAAATCTCCAAAATAATCTGGCACTGAAGGTAACCCAATAAGAACACATGGAAAGAGCTTTGCAAGAGGTACTTTGTTAAGCTCCAATTGGTACATTCAATACTAAATTACTAATTCCCAAACCAAGTGAACAAAAGAGGCAAAAGTTGTGCAAAAATAATCATCACACCTCTCTTTTCCATCCCAAGGATCATTCAATACTAAATTACTAATTCCCAACCAAGTAAACACCAGGAGCTCTAGCTAATACTAGTTACGAAGCTTCTACTGTAGCACCGGGATGAAATCCGAAATCCCAATGTTACAGTAAGATTGAAGGATGAAACAATACAAATCATCATAACACTTCTGCACACTCAATAACATTCTTTACAACGCTCGCGCGAGGAGACAACGGTGCACTTATGGCACAAACAAGGGGGAACGAATTCTCCATAACCCTAGTTCTAATACGATGTTAAAGCATCCAACTCAAAACCAATTGAAAATAAATGGAGAGTCCACTCAGGCTCATATACTAGTTTTAGAGGAGCTAATTAACCGATGTGGGATAAACTCCAACAAGATTGAAGCAGTAAAAAACAATTTGACATCAACCACAAACACTCTGTGAACTAGCAAATGTAAAGAAAACCTCAATCAGGAGCAAATCTTTCAGAAGTATTTACCGAAAAGAGTGCGGTTCACAATCACCTCCACCTTGACCATTTGATCCTTTAGCCCTAAGTGCAAGTTCAAGACTTGGTGACAAGCCAAAGGCATATGTTGGACGACTGCTGAAAGTGAAGGAGTATAGAAACTCAGAAATAGTGTTCACACAGAGTTGCTGGACAATTTTGATAAACCAAAAGAGATAGTTCAGATAGCATTCTTATTATCTTGCTTCTGCCTGGTAGAATCATCAGAAGTTTGTAGATCCACTTTTCTCATCAAATGAAGAATTTCATCGCAGCATACATTAGAGTCATTAGACACAGGAACCTGAATAAGAGAGAAATTGCCGAGATACATATAGCTGAGCGAAGAAGTTACAAGTCTAATTGGAGGAGCAAGAAAGAAAAGTGATAGTATTAGTTTGAAAAAAATAGAAAACTACATTTGAGTTATGCAAAAGTCATGTGAAAAATTACAAGTGACTAATAAGCAAAGGTTGAGTTATGTTATGTGTCTACCATTTATTCAGGATATATACTCAACCATGAGTTCAGGATGTCTCTTATGACTCGTACCACCTATTAACTAGCCTGCCTACCTACATACTTGACGATATACATAGACCAACTCAGGCTACCCTACTTCTCAGAACAAGAAAGAGTTGATGCTACACGAAAAGTTGCCAGCAACGAAGAGGGAAAAGAAAAAAAAAAAAAAAAGGAAATTGGTAACGAATATAGTCATTCATTTATCTGCATATGCAGCAAGATATCAAGATTTGGAACAGCCAGATAACAAGAATCCATACAAACACCACCAATATCGAAGATGCGCAAAGTTAACTTCAAAAACTAACCATACATACAAAGTTGTTCTAATTGTTAACTGACAGCTTTGACACAGATTACCTGCACAATACGGACTTCAAATGCAGGTCTAGTATTAGACTCTTCTGCCAGATGCAGCAACTTCATGTGCATAATAATATCTTCTGGCTGATCTACGTTCACATCTGTTGCATAGCTGCAATAGGTAGCTCAGTCTATCAGTGAATCAGCCATCGCTAGAGTACAAAAGTAGGTAGAATGCCTAGAACCCAAATTTCGGATTCGAGAAAATTTTCAGTCGCTGCCAATTGACAACAGCATAATTTACTTAAAGACCAAATAGAAAACTGTTCCAAAGTACAACTCCTGTTTCTTTTGTCATAAAATTAGAAATCCCAATGTCTTGGACTACAACTGTTCCGTAAAATAACACCACAAGCGAAACCTTCTAACGAGAAGGATCAATTCAAAGAACATCTCCGAATAACCATTTCAACACACTGATGCCGAGAGCCATAGAAAGGTATAAAGTGAAAAGATGATTAGCAAAAACCAGTACAGAAAGCATTTTCGAAAGAAAAAAGAAGCCATAGCAGTCCTTTGTTTACTTGCCGAGCCAAGACGGTAGGAGAGGGAAAATAAAACCTCCGATGCTTACATCTCCTGCCGCCGTGAACACCTTAGTCACATAATCCTCCATTAGACCCTCCGCTCGCGCTCTCAGTTCTCGCACTGCTCGCGAGCGCATTCTCAATCCTTGCTCGGAAATTTTAGTTTGTTTGGGATGTTTTTAAAAAAACACTTTCACACTCGCGCACATTAAAGGTAGCGCCAAGTTATATATTAAAGAGGTAGGGCTAGAGAGTACCCAACAGAAAATCGATTGAAGTGATTCCATAACTCGTTCTCGAAACCTGGTTGACTCGCCTCTTCGTTTTCCGAGGCCCTGAGCTTCTTAGATATCTCCTCATAAACGTGGCACTTCTGCACCCGCTTCCGATGACTCGACACCGACTCGGTCGCCGTAGTGATACTACTCTCCGTGACTTCTCCCATCGCAACTTGAAAAATATCCAGATAACAAAAAAGTACACACAAACTGCCCAAATATCTTCTTGTTGTATGAATACTCTCTCTCTCTCTCTCTCTCTCTCTCTCTCTCTGCAGAATATATAAGCGATGGATTTGGCTTCACTTTCCCGCTCAAGCCTCAAACTGCCCTCATTTGTAAGAAAATTTTCAGAATACCCCCGAAGTTTGACCTTAATGACTAATAGAAACTCAAACTTTGTTAAACTTTAATTAGACACCTAAATTAGTGACGCGTTATTCAATTAGGCACTGCTGTCTAACTCCGTCAAATTGCTGACGGAAATTGTTTATCGGATTATTTTTTTCCCGTTATATGCTGACCTGGATGATGCTCTCCCTCTCTCTCCACCCTTCATACTCCACGACCAAAAGTGCACCCTCGGCTGTCCGATCCTCGACCGTTCCTCCACGGCGGCCTCCCTTGCAACTCCGGCATTGAACTCGCCTCTGAAAGCGAATGCGGCAAAATTCAATTTTGCTTCCAACTCCTCCTCTCCGCCTAACTCCTCCCCTCTCCCAAAAAGGGGTGGTTGTGGGGGTGCATAACGGAATAAATAACCTGGTCATCAGTTTTTGTTAGTAATTTGACGGATTTAGATAGCATGAGTCTAATTGGATAACGCCTAAATAGTTCATATGTCTAATTAAAATTTAACAAAGTCGTAGTTTTTATTAGACCTTATAAATGTCAAAGTTCGAGAGGTGTTTTGAGATTTTCCGTATTTGTTAACAGGGTTTTAATACGTAAGAGAGCAGAGAATAAGATCCTCCATTGATCATCTCACCCTAATTTTTTCATTGCCTTCTTAGTAGGACCCAATTTGGGTGGGCTCAATATTGGTTAGTCAAGTTTGTCTTGTTTGCCGATCTCTCGTGTGATTATGTGATGCAAAATCAGATTCTCAATGATTCCATTCACCGGTTCAAATTGCTTTATTTTTGTATGTATTTATGTGTACGTCATTCATGTAAAAAAATTAGGTTCATCTGATATAAATAAAAGACTTTGTCGAATCACGTTTAGTAAAAATAATCTATTATTCTATAAATAATAGTACGATTTTTTTGCCCAACTTTTAACGGATAGTATCTCTCACCCTAATTCATTGACACCTCAAAATCCATTAAATGAATGGCTTGATCTTTGAATAGAATCATGGTGAGTCATTTTCTATCACATCCCTATGATATCACCACATTAGAGTATCTTTCTCTCATTGGTGACAAATATTCAAGATCTCATACTTTACGATCTTTTTGGAATAGTCTTTTTAATTATTATTATTTTTTTGACCTTGGCAAATCAAACATCTACTCTAATCTTAGGCTGAGGGGAAGGGTTTGTGGGGGGTATAGCTATTTGTGAGATTTAGAATCCAGACCTTAAACCTGATAAAGAGACATCCAATCAACCTGAATCAAACATGTTCCTATGCATACTGTGATGCTATAATTTTAGATTGTATTCAATTGGCTTCTAAATTTTAATAGGGTAGCCCACAAGTTGGCTAAGGAATTCCTATCGGGTACGGAAACGATGAATTGTAGAGGTGATTTTTTTCAATGGTTATCGTCCTTAGCCCTCGATGATGTTAGGGTGTTTGCCCCTTCTTCTATGCAGTAATAATGGAGTATCTTCTTCCCTCTTGACAAAAAAAAAAAAAAACTAGACCAGCCTCTATCACCTCAAATCTCCTTTGAAGTATAGTTTTTTCACTTTTTTTGTTTGTTCAAAACGGGTTAATCAGAATTTTCTTAATTATACTTGTAAGCATGTTTCACAGCCCACTTAACAAAATTAATTTTTTTTGTTTGATAGTCCATGGTTTTTAAGGAATTTAGAAAATTATTTTTTCCCAACAAAAATAAGTAAAAACCATGGACTAAATAGAGCCCCATCATTTTTGGACTCGGAAGGCCTAGATATGGGAACCAGGTTTGGGTTTTGGCTCTTGGATCTGATCAGTCTTGACAACAGGTTTTCGAGCTCTCCAACAGCATTGATGGTGATGTCTACAGCGAATCCGGTGGTGTTCCTTCAATCTGCGGCGGGAACCAACTTCTTCCCTAGGCAGATCTGATCCACCCTCCTTCGCGAGTGTGTTTGGTGGATTCGACTTTGGCATTGATTTGTTGCGGCTTTTCTTTGTTTTTGTTTTGTTTATTGTACTTTTTTGTTTTTCCGAACCGATTGAGTTTCGATCCTTTGTATTTTGATTGTTATATATAAATAAGTTTAATTTTGGTAAAAAGAAAAGAAAAAGAATGAAAGTGGTCAAATGACGAATGTATCTTGAGATTCCATGCACCTTCATTTGATTAATGAAAAGTCGTCTTCTTTTTCTTCTTCTTCTTCTTTTTAAAAGTTTTGGGACTTGGGTGCTGATGAATTTCACTGTAGATTCCATATCTTTGTGCACAAGTCATGTGTTTCGTGAGGTATTATTTTTATTGGCAAGTTTTGGCTTCTTTTTTTAAGGGGCTTAGCCGGCAAGCGTTGAAAACAAGATGGATCTCATGCGATAATTCCTTATGTGATTTGTCATTTGACACAAAATGAAATCAACACTGGTTTCATTTGACGATTTGAATTGTTAATATCAATGTGTCTATCGTTCATGCATAAAATCTATTTTGATGAGGTATAATCAAAGACTTGATCGATTCATATTTGTCCAATGAGAAATGAACCATCATAGTCCAACCCTCTATCTTTCTTTAATAAAATTTCTTTGTTTAGTTATATACCAATGTCTGAGTGACATTTTTCTTTCATGGAGGACAAACAAATCGAAACTTATAAAATGAATAGCTCGGATCGTCAAATAGGATTGTGGTTGGCCCTCTTTTGTGTCGCATGAATGATCATATTTTGGGGTAATCTCTTTTCTCATCGCTTTGTCAGCATGCTCAATTCGGATCAAAACGTACTTTCATAATGTGCTGTTCAATTTTGTCATTACTCAAAAAGAATACATACAATTTTGCTCATAATAGGAAATGTTGACCAACTTTACTATCAGTACTCCAAGTTTTTTTTTTGTCAGGTTTAGCACGACACATGATAGTTTATCATTGTAATATGACATCATGACATTAATACTCTTTTTGTTCCAAAATATTTGTCCGGTCCATAAAACGAAAAAAATACTAAACAATATGAGAACCTAAATTTTTTTTATTTTTTCTTGAAATTGTATAACCCAATAAATCTAAATCTGATTATTAGATAACCCCTGCCGATAATCTGTACAACCAATATTGCAATCGGTTCGGGTCTACCGATATAACCAATATTGCAAACGGTTCGGATGGCTCGGTACACGCTCTGATCCGAACATGGTTGTTGAAGGGCTTGCGAAGAGAGGGAAGGTGGAAGACGCTATGTTGGTTCTTAGATGCAAGCTTCGCATGCAAATCACTCCAAAAGGGGCTACTTTCACAACCCTAACGCGCAGATTCTGCAAAGAAGATAGTAGTCCAGAAGCATGAAATTATCATAAAAAGTGAGTGGAGGCGCGCGCGCGAGCGAGAGAGCCATGCAAAATAAAATGTACATAGATGCTACAACAAGAGAATCTGGGATTCAGTTGTCCGTCAGGTCAGATTTCTCGGACCGGGTATCCATTTCTACCATTTCTACAAGCCTAATTCCTGAATTACCTCCTTCAATTTGAGCTCTGGACTTCCCTTGCCCTTTTAGCTTCACCAAATCCACTAGCTCCATACATCTGTTCTCTCGAAGGACTTAGCTTCTTAGTAGTAGTATGAGTTTAGACTGCACAAGGCAAGTGTAATCTTGATCGTCTACAAGTGTGTTTAATGATTCAAATTTGTTGAACCGATTCTAACAGGCTGGTAATGATAGAGAGGATCTATCATTGCCCGTCATCCTTTTTAACAAATTGATTGCCGAGATGAGCAATGCGATTGCTTTCTGCAGTATGTTACCAACAAAAGCTAGATATACCGTGTCTAGAGAAGTGAAGTTTGGAGAAGTCTTGAATACCGTATCAAGCTTGATACAGATAACAGCTTTGTAAGAAATGCTTTTTATCATGGGGGAGAAAAAAACAGGAGTTTGGGTCCAAGGCCATTGCAGTTAAAAGGCAGTCACTATTCCAAAATATACATAGGTCAGAACAGGAACTACGCGATTAATCTACTCAAATTTGCCTTTGAGACAAAAGAGAAAAAGGATAAAGGATTTTGGGCCTTACAAGCAATAAAAAACTAAACAAAAGTTAAACAAAAAGTGTAGGAACACACCTTTAAAACACGAACTTCGGATGCAATTGTGTTTGGAACCGAGATGTATGTGAATCTATGTGCATATAAGAACATCAGGGTTTGCCAAACTGAGTATTCGTCTAGACAGCTAAACTCCGACAACATTAACAAATTACCCAGCCACAAAACACAAGATTCTAAGTAACCCTTTTAGATAACATCCGGCCATCGAACGACTACTTCAAAAGTCAAACCCCTTCAAAGCAATTAAAAAATATAAAGAGAAAACAATGTAAAAGTAAAAATCATTGCTTGAAAAACTCACCAGTATGGATGATCATCTTGCCTACACGGTTCTGCCATGACGGTGTACATTGAAATGGCATGTCGATGAAGGAAAAGAGAGAGGAGACAATGGATTATAGAAAAAGATAGAAACGCAGGAGTAAACACTTAAGCTGGAACAATTAAGACAGAAACGAGAAGACAAACGCAAGGACTATAAAATATCCCAATATGAAAAGTTGGAAGAGATTGCCATTGCCACAGAGGTAAGAACACAAGGAACATAATTCCACGCAGATTCCATCTCTATATCCTCACTCTGTGCACACCTCAGTTGTGATGTATACTCACTCCAGAGATTTTGCGCCTGCCTTAAGAAATATGGCAATTTATTCATGTACTCCACTGGAGTCTTGAAAATTGGCATGGCTCTCTTGTTTCATCTTGGCTGGATGCCGGCTAAGGAGATAAACTTGGCAAAGTAGTGTGGTGCACGAAATCATGGACTCCCATCTTGACAGGGTAACTGAACTAGGTAACAACTCCTTTTAAAGCCAGACAAGAAAGATGTAATACACTAACCTATGGACTGGGTTCATTTTCCTAATTAAAGTAGGTCACCAAAGGAGTTTCCTTTTCCCGACTTGTAAGTGCTAGTCTAGAAGTAGTGTCACCTAGCTGAATCACACGAGGCGGTTCGAGCCACTCAGCCACCCCAGATGTGCCCAAGTTGCAATAACCTTGACTAAAACTCTGAAAGCACAACAGCTTAGGTCTCCTTGCGAGAAAGGGTTGTTTTGTTGGTTGAAACTTTGGGACAATAATCACATTGTGCATGTTTCTCTGCCATTGGAATTGCACCGGAATCAAATTTTATTTCCTTTTGTGGTGATAAACTGGAACCACACAAACACCCAATGTCCAGGCGCGCAAGACACACCCTGGCATCGTGCCTCACAGGTCCCAACTCGGGGAATTCCAACTGAGCGTGCGTCTGCATCACTTCAACTTGTACAGGACCTCAAAGCTGAAGATGAATCGTAATGGCCTTATAACGTTTTGACTTCTGACAAGTTTTAAAACAATCTAGGAGAATCTGAACATATGGTTAGCACTTGTGACCAACATTCTATAATGCCTGTCTTCTTTCCTAACACTGGGAAAAGATGATATTGGACATCATGTTGCAAAGAGTTAAATTGAGCTTTGGCGTTTTCACAGTTGCAGCTCTATATTCCTTTTGTGTGTGTGTGTGTTCCTCTTTGCCTCCATGCTACTTGAGGCCCAAAACACACAAAACTACATCATCTTGAATATCTATCCACAGTTCACATGCTTCACTGCTTTCATATCTTTGTTTCAAAGAAACATTACAGACCAATAAATAC
>BPLS01000258.1:1150061-1216724 GCA_019656275.1 Rhododendron kiyosumense
TAAACCCCGTCGTTTATCCAGTACTCCCTCAGCTCCCCCCTCACGCGTTTCCCGATTATGTTGGTCACTAGAGTGAAAGCCGACTCGGCGAAAAACCTCCCCGGTTCGGACATGACGGTCAGGCCAGGTTCGTTTTTGAAGTACTCTTGAAGGGCTGATTTAACGGCGTTTGCAGCGTCGTCAAAATCTGGGCCCGCAGTGAAGCCGCCACCGATGTTTAGCACTTGCATTTTCGGCAAGCCGAGCCGTGTAGCCGTGTCAAAGACTGTTTTCGCCGCGGCTACTGCGGCTCGGTAAGCGCTGGAATTGGTGGCTCCGCTCCCGATGTGGAATGAGACGCCCGAGACGGTTAGTTTCGCGGCTTGGGCGGCTTCAAGGAGCGGTGTGACTTCTTCCGGGAGCGCGCCATACTTTGGCCCAAGCGGGCATCTGGCGCCCCCGTCATCCGGGGCTTTCACCCGGATGAGTAGCGCGCATTTCGGGTGATACTTACGGATCTTTTCGACTTCTTCTTTTGAATCAAACGTGGTCAAGTTAACACCAACCGCAGCGGCATACTTGATGTGAGACTCGGCTTTGCACGGGTTAGCGTAAACAACACGATCCGGAGAAACTCCGATGGACAAAACAGCATCGATCTCGGCCCGGCTGGCGCAGTCGAAGCTTGAGCCGAGGGCGGCCATGGCACCGAGGAAAGCCAGGTCGGGGTTGCATTTAACGGCGTAGAAAGGACGGACAGTCGGGAGGCTGCGAGTCCATTTCTCCATGAGAGACGCCACCACACCCAAGTCAAGCACGTAGAAGGGTTCTTTGAATTCTTGCCTCTTGGAGATGACGGATCGTATAAGATCCGTCAGGCCGTCTTCCGCTAGGGCCGTCATCTTCTTCCCTTTCACCCCTGGTGCGCCCATTATGATTTGGAGGCTCTTAGGGTTCGAAACCATGGCTGGGAAAAAAAAAAAACCAAAGGGAGTGTTTTACAAAACAGATGGGTTTGAAACTTCTTGTATTGCTTTGGCAGGCTGGTATATATAGGGAAGATATATATGAAGGTCCCCCACACAACGATGCAAAAGGGGGAAAAAAGTGGTGCATTATTTAGGTCTCCTTTTTGGACCAAAGAATCAATCATAAAGATTAACTAGGGTTTTGAATAGCTTGATTTCGCATTAACTAATGAAATTAACCATAAAAAAAAATTTGATCACATGTGGTAAAAACCTAATATGACCTGCCCTAGCTAGAAGGTAAGGTGGGCCCAGATCAATCGTTTTCCTGGTAATTAAAGGGAATCCTTATTACTTTGGCTATTTCATTCCGTGGGATGTAATTGCAGTGTTTCGGGAGCAATGCTATAAATACTAAATAGTTTACAAAGTACTCCACATCAATGCATATTGCAACACATGGGTAGGCTCATCCACATGGGTTTTAGATTTTAATCATTGTCATATTTCTTTCTAATTATTACTCTTATTTTTTTCACTAATTACTCATATTTTCAATCATTATTTTATTTCTCTCTACACTAATTACCTATAAATTCAAATCCAAAATCCCAAAACAAATGGGCCCTGACCCCGTTCGTTTTGAGATTTTGGATTTGTAGGTAATAAGTGTAGAAAGAAATAGAGTAATGATTGAAAATAGTGGTAATGATCGGAGAGATAAAGAGAAAAATGAAAATAATAATTGAAGAAAAATAAAATAATAATTAAAATTCAAAACCCTAAAGCGAACGGGATCTTAGCTATTTTCTTTAGACTTCTCCGTATTTTTATTTATCAAAGAAGAGATTAGAGGTTAGATTGGAATGTGAGTGGGGGCCACGGGCACACATCACGGAATGTTCAATATTCAAAGGATTCCAACCGCGTTGAATATTACGTGTAAGAGGAGGATCCAATAAATATCATGCATGTGATGTCGAAATGGTACTGAATCGGACGGTTAGGAGCGCTTGATCAGAAGAGAAAAGGTGTGTAGTGGGCCTATATCTGGATGATCTTTTCAATGTTTTCATTTTAACGGATGTTCGGCCTATCTTGCACATACCTCAACAAATTTCGAGGTTTTGAAGTTTGCGGCTAGGCGAATTCCTTTAGTGGTTCCCAAGGTTTGAAATGTTTATCTTCCGTGGGATTCGAACATATTATTTCATGGGTTTTAAGCACTTTTGTTTTATAACAAGATGTTTAGGCCAGATTGTGTGAAACTAGATAAGTTTCAGGCCTTAAAGTTAAAGATCGAACAATCCCTGTAGTGGCTCCAAGGCTTAATGTTTGGCCTCCGTAGAATTCAAACATACGAACTTATGCAAGACAGCCATTTATTACTTTCTAATGCCTACTTGGTTAAACCCCTTAGCCAGGTTGGTGTATGTATTCTTTGTAAACTTTTGTTCGCTCATTCTGCTGGGATAAGAGGATCCTGACATCCTGTAGTACGCCAATACCCTACGGGTTGTAGAACGTCGCGTTGTGCCTCGTAGTGTATTGGCGCACTACATGGTCCTCATTCTGTTCCTAAATGTGTTTTGCACCCTCATTCTGTTCCTAAATGTGTTTTGCTTGAGCAGACTAAAAAACTCTTCCCTTCTGGAGAAGTTTGAAAATACTAGAAACATAAATATGAAGACCAGTTTGAAAAAGGAATTAGACAAACTGGACTTCACTTCTCTAATAAAAACCCACCCTAGCAAAACCCCCCCTCTTCAACAACATATAGGAATTCCACGAGAGGTAGGTGTTGCCTTGATCTCGGACCAGATGGCATGAAATTTATCTGGTGGGCCATGTAGCATTGAGTACTCCTAACGTTGTCGTTGTCACCTATAGAAAATGTATTCAGTGCACGTGCCATTGTGTCAATGCTCCCTCAATTAACGCAGGGTTAATAAACTAGTAATTAATTGCAGGGTTAATAAACTTAACCGAATGAGTCTCAAGTGGACTGGGTGGTATTTCCGTTATACATAAAAATTTCTCTAGTTTGAAAACTTAACGCGTGTGAAAAAAATGAAGTTCAAGTTTGGGGCGAGCCGATATCAAATGATTTTCAAATCGAGTCAATCTCGAGTTGTTTAGTTTTTCTAAACATTATAAGTTCAATGCGCTGAATAGTACTTCATTTTTCAAGCTTGATGTTAAAGTTAACAAACCTAAATATTATTCGAAGCATGCACAGAATAACTTTCGGTAGGATCAGAATTTTTTAACATCACTTAAAATACTAGTACTTGCAAATGACGGTTTGTTAACAACGTACTTTAAAAGCTTGGCCAAACGGTTTTGGGCTAATGGCATCAGGGATACATTTTACGTGTCAAGAGAAAGGAGATTGCGAATTCAACTCCTCTTTTAAGGTACACACATGCACATTATTTGTGAAGTATAAATACAATGCAGTTAGCAACTCTTGGTACGTATTCGAAGGCTAGGGTATTGGGTAACCGTGCTATTTCTTGTCATTGTTGTTGTTGTTGCTCTCCTCGTTGGCTTCAATACTAAAAGAAAATTCGTTCTTCTCTACTTTGTAAGAAATATAAGCAAAAGACACGAAGTCTATATATGATGTCCCATATATTTTCAATAAATTTTAAATGGGGCTTTAGAAACAAATACAGAGACCATGATATAGTTTTGAAACAAATTTTTTAATTAATTTCACTATCCATCAGCGATGTAATCACTATCGTAATAGGAAAAAACAAAAAGAGAAACCCATACAAGACGATATTTTCTGGGTCTCGGATTGGAATACTGAAAAATAAAAACAACGAAAGTGAGGCTTTTCAAAAAAAAAAAAAAAAAAAAATTGAGACCATGGCCCTTTTCTAACCCAGCCTTTCTTTCCCCCGCTCTAAATGAAAAATCAACTATAGTACTAGTCAATTGTCTCCAAAACAAGATTGCATAATGTCCAAGCTAAATCCATGTCGTTGACACGTTGTTGGTCTCTTTCTATGAGCTCTGTTTTTCATCTGTTCAAACTGGACAACTACCACGAGCATTTGACACTTGCTTTCCTCTCAGTTCCGATCGCTATCGAAGGAAGTTTTCATGCCAGTTTTTTTTTTTCTTATTGAATTGGTATTGGCACTCTAAAAAATAAAGGAAAGTAGCTTTGGATCAGTTACACTAATTTTGGAGTGTCTATATCAATTTTTGGAGTGCCAATATTATTTTCCTATTATGTTACCAAATTTTCTCGATTTTATTATTGTATTTCTTGTTTCGTTTATAATTTACGTTTCTTAGTTAGTCTATGTTTCTTTTTCTTTTTTTTGACAAACATAAACACATTCATACATAAACGAAACACAGCACACAACATAATGTTAAGGAAGCTCTCGCTTTTCACATGAGACGCCCTGGACTAGGAAATTTAACAAGTTGAACAACATTAAGAGAAGAGCATAAAAATTTAAAGTCTAATAACGCACCCTGCAAACTATGAACCGCCTCTGGACTGGAAAGGTCCTGAATGAAGATGAGGCAATCGGTGTTGATACAAACTCCCGGAAAAGTCTACAATACACATCCCTTTAAATGGTGTACCATATATACCTATTTTATGGTTCATTCATAACATTTTAGTATGTTTCGTAACTTTTGTTCTATAATTCATAACTTTCCAGTAGTACGATTCGTAACATTTTCATGATAATTCTTAACATTTTGGTGTATCTCGTAATTTTTATACGATTCGTAACTTTTTAGCAATATGATTCGTAACATTTTCTCTACAATTCATAACATTTTGACGGGTGCATATGATACACACCTAAATAAGAGGTGTGTATTATAGTCTTTCCCCCAAAAGCATTATCGATCCCAGCTTTGATTTCCACCAAAGTCGCGGCAGCTGCATTGCAAAGTTGGACTTGAAATACAGACTCCTTGTCTTTAACACTCTGAACCCAAGCTGCAGCCCCTCGGGATGATGCCTCATGCCAAGCACCATCTATAGCAAAGGTACAGCGCTTGTCCTTATAAATTAAAGCCCCGGGTTTTTGAAACGGAAAGCTACGATGCTTCACAACTGGAGGAGCAGCATTCCCCACTGCCCGCAGCAGATCATCTTCCTTTGTCGCGCATATCCCCCTTCCTAGCAATAGCCCTGCACAAACTCCTGAGTCCCGAAAAGCAGTTCATAGCAAAGTGACATTGGAAAAACAAATGCTCAATAGTTTCCAAGCCTTCCCCGCAAACACGATAAGAGGGATCAACTGCGACATTACGTCTAAGGAGGGCATCTTTAACCGCTAGAATTCGATGGATAACCTGCCAGATCATAAACACTAGAAACTTAGGGGGCAACCCTAGACCCAAAACTTTACCCCAAAAACTAAATCTAGTTTGCTCTTCTGCCATGACCCCCTAAAACTGAGAACTAAACCTCAAACGATACGCCGACTTAACCGAAAAAAACCCCATCTCTAGTATGTTCCCAAACTGGGTCATCCTCCATGCCCCTAACCAAAAAATGAAGTGACAAATGGTTGTGTTTGGTTGGGAGTTTAGTTTAATTTAGTTTTGATAGTGGGTGGAGAGAGAAATAGAGTAATGATTGAAAATAGGGATAATGATTGGAGAGAGATAGAGAGCGATGAGAAAGTAATAATTGAAAAAATAGGGTAATGATTGGGGAAAGAAGTAGGGTAATGATTGGTTTTCAAAACTAAAACGAAACGGAAATGGCAACCGAACAAAGCCGGATCCTTGGCACCACATCAATCCCTTGGGAAAATAACAGAGATAAGAGGTTCCTGCTGCCTCCTCAAACATTTGTCAAATAAATCCACCTCTCTAAAATCAGTGGAGGACTGACCAGCAAAGTCCCTTTAAAGGGATAAGAAACCCCAGGAATCCATTCATCCCGAAACAAGAAGTTTCCTTGTCATGCCTGTTTTTCTTTATTTGTTTACAAGTCTGGTAGCCGCAGGTTAGATCTATGTTTTAGATACAATCAGCAATACATCATTTCGGTTTTCTTAACAATAAAAAGGTATGCCACAATGTTGTATTTCTGATAGAGGTTTAACAAGCCAAAATATACGAACAAGGAATGCAGATTATTAATAGGTTAGAGAAAATCTAAAAACAAGGAAACTGTCCCCAAGATAGAAGACCGAATGTAGCGCAGCTCTCAGGCCACTCTTTCAGAAGTCTTTCTACTGGGCTAGAAAGCCATATAATTATAATGTTGTCAAATTTTATATTTATTATAAATTTTTAGTTCTTCTTCTTTTTTTTTAACGGTTGCCTCAGCCCGGAAGTTGCCCAAGCTTTGCAGGGCTTATTCCTGGCCGGCCCTGAATCAATCCCTTAAAAGTAAACACACCTCCACCACCACAAGTACCTTTCAAGTTTCAACATATAACTTACTAGCTAGCTAGTTTCCGATGCTGGAAAACAACTTAGGCCAGCAGGCCTTTGCCTCAGCGGGCAAGGTTTCATGTCTGAACCCAAACCCCTTGTACCCATCAGAAAACGAGCTCGGCCCTGGAAGAATTCACCTAGCTTGGACCCATCAACTACCCCATGCTGCATTGCCTGACACTCATCACTAGATTCGCATCCCTCGTCTTCTTCTTCTTGGAGCAACACAAATGGCTCTTCCTCTTCAAGTTCTAGCTCACTTGGTTCCTTGAACTGAGCCAGCTTCCGCAGGTCAGATGACAACACTTCCAAAATCTGCTCTTTCCCCTTCCCATGCAAAGCATCCAGAGCAGAGCTAGCTGATCTTGCTCAAAAACAAGCTTTTCTTCTGCTCAAACTCGGCTTCCACTTCTTTCAGAAACCATTTTTTCTCCCTCCTAATTCTAGACAGAGGGTGTTTGAGTCGTTTCAATTCATCAAGATTGACACAAGATGGATTAGGAATATTATGTTACCAAGTTTTCTAGATTTTATTATGGGAATTGATATTTACACTTCTTTTTTTACCATCCAAACTCCCTTTTTTGTCCCCCCCCCCCCCCATTTTTTTTTTTTTTTTGGGTAACTTAGCTTGAAATAGAAAAAAAAGCTAACCAAATATACAGTCTACAAGAGGCATACCCTAGGAAGAAGAGAAAATAAAGAAAAAGGAGAATCTAAAACCTAAATAAAACTTAACAGATATCCAATAACGCTCAAAGCACACTTCAAGAAAGCAACACAAATGACATGCAAGCCTTAACTCATTCTGTCTCTTGAAGCCTTCAACATCGATCTTTATTTCTCTCGAAGCTTATTTCTAGTTTCACCTCAAGCGGGCGTAGGTGATGTGGAATCACCCACCAAATGGTTCAAGCTCTAATGAGGTCCGATGAAATCGCCTTCCAAAGGGATCCTTGGAGGCTCTCAAAAATGTGTTGATCAACGGAGAGCCACGGGAGGAAGCTCTTGTTGATTGCTACCCCGACCTTGGACAATTGGAGTAGAGACACCAGTTATAGGATAAAGTACAACCGGAGGAGGCACAGTCCCTGCATCATCTTTGTTGTTACTTTTACAATGGTGGAGGCACCAGAATCCTCACATCTCTCGAGAACGCCAACTTCGTTTTTCATGAATTTACTTTTGTCCTTATCTACATGAATTTACTTTCTTACCCCTTTCCAATTCATTTTTTCATACAACCAAAGGCAAAATAGTAAATTCATGTGGATAATAACAAAAAAATGAGTGTGAATGATAAAAAAAAGGGAGTGTAGATATCATTTTTCTTTTATTATTTTATTTTCTGTTTAGTTTAGGATTTTATTTATGCATGTTTTTCCTTATTTGTTTACAAGTTTTGTAGCTTATATAAGAGAAATTTTTCAGTGCCGGATGGATACCACGTGGTGCTCGCTTGTCACATTCAGACCGTTTATTTCAATTTTGGACAGCTCGGATTTAGAAAGAAAAAGATGAGAGAGAGTGGTGGAGTGAGAGGAGAGAGAGAGTTTCATTCTGGGCCATCCAACACACTTTTGGATAGCCAGAATGGCTGCTCGGGCACCACGTGGGCACGGCTACGTGGTACCCACCCGGTACCCAAAAATTTCTCCTTATATAAAGGCATATTTTAAACCTATGTTTTACAAATAATCAATAATACATCATTTCGCTTTTCTTCATAAATAGAAGCAAGTTTTGTTATCACTCAACCTTAGGAAAGCATAGGAGAAGTTGAATTGTGTGGCAGTATTCACCTGACAATCCGCTAGGGCCTCAGAAAGCATTCAGTTTGAGGTCAACTCTCATCCACATGCTATCAATTGGTCTGGTCCATATGGGCATTCGATTTGAGGTCGACTCTCATCCACATGCTATTAATTGGTCTAGTCCATATGGGCATTCGATTTGAGGTTGACTCTCATCTACGTACTATCAATTGGGCTAGTCCATATGGGCATTGGCTTAGTTTGGCCCTTTAGTAGAAAATGCGATTAGTCTCTTGCAGCATTTATCGGTCCATTGGTAAGCTTTTTACTTGATTTGAAAACCTAACAAGTTTCAAAAATGCATTTAAATTGAATTGATCTTAGACGAGTTTGTTAATAAGCCAGACACGCAATTAGCTTGAATAGTTTGTTTTTTTCCCGCAATACAAGTTGTCAAATCAAGTATGTACTCTCATAGATTATTATTGAAAATTGATTTAAAATTATTCAAGATTGAATCAAATATTCAAACGATCTCAAAATATTTATTCGAGTTTAACCTAATACTTAAAAAGAACCGATATCTAAATAGTAAATCTTACAACGAGCCGAATACGAATCGAGCTCGAGTAGATTTGACCATAAAGGAACATCAAATCAAAAAACATAAGCAAGCTAAAACTTAGGAATTAAAGCATACTTTTCCGATTACCCGTATTTTCCACCTCACATGATAAACAACCAAGCCACGTCACAGAACAATATCCAAACCAACCAATAATATTCACTCGCACCAGATAACCTACCCAATCCTCCTTGCCACTTATTATCCAACACATTTGACCCCTCCACCAACACATAACCACACAAAAACCCACCCCTGTGTCACATAATTCGCTTGCATGCGCGATAGCTCGAGCGTAAAAGTGTCTTCAAAATACATCTCAAACTATCAAAATCTGCGAGAACGAAGAATGAGAGCGTGAGCGAAGTGTAAAGATTGAAAGCAGAAATGCATGATATTTTAAAGGATTATGTGATTAAGGGGACATTTTCGCTAGTCTTTATCTTGTAGTCCATAAGCGTCAAGTTGTTTTCACTAAACTAGTTATAGAAAACATATTAGTTTAATGTAAACAACTCTACAAAACGGGGCCTAAGTCCACACCCATCTCGCCCTCACATATTAAAATCCACTTGCTCTCTGTTTTCCCCTGTTTTCAATTCCACCACATACACAAACAACGACCTTATCGCTCCCAAAAAAATCCTCTCCGAAAAAATGGCTGTCTCCTCCGCCGCTGTCGCCATCCCGTCCCTCACCGCCGTAAAACCCACCACCGCGACCGCCTCAAGAATCACCGCCACCGCTAAACCCGCCACCACCTCGCTCCCCTGCCTCGCCATCAAATCCTCACTCAAACAACTCGGCGCTGCCGTGGTTGCCACCGCAGCTGGCGCAATGCTTGCCGGAAACGCCATGGCGGTCGAAGTTCTGCTCGGGGCCGACGACGGGGGGCTGGTTTTCCAGCCCAGCACCTTCTCCATCGCTTCCGGGGAGAAAATCGTTTTCAAGAACAACGCCGGGTTCCCCCACAACGTGGTTTTCGAAGAGGATGAGGTGCCCCCCGGCGTCGATGTTTCGAAGATATCGATGAGCGATGAGGATCTTTTGAACGGTCCGGGGGAGAGTTATGCTGTGACTTTGACTGAGAAAGGGACTTACAGTTTTTACTGTTCCCCTCATCAGGGAGCTGGCATGGTTGGGAAGGTGACTGTTAATTGAGGTGTAATGATCAATTTCCTCTGGTTTGTTCATTTTAGCACTTCTCTTGAATATTTCTAGATTTATAGCTCGGGTTTGTAGCTAAATAAGCACTTGATGTTCTTTGTAATTGAAGGAAATCTTACAAGATCTATCAATTAATATAGACTTGTTGCAGACTACTTATAGACTTGTCAAACATTTAATAAATGTGTGACAAGTCTCAGCAATGAATGGGAGATGGTCCATGCTGTGCACCATCCAAGTCGTCCGTTCAGCAATCCAACGGTTTGGATCTCGGCAATGAACGGTTCAGATGCTATACGGTAGAAATGAGATCCAATTTGTTGAATTACGGAACGGATGACTCGAATGGTGCATATCATCTAAAGCACTCTGGTTCTAACGTTTGGAAAAATTATGAATAATTAGCCGCGAGGAGGCAAGGTTGATAAATCTCAGGAAGCATAATTCAAGTGTTTGAATTGAGAGCTTAAGCATGACAAACATTCCACTCTTACAACATCTAAAGATATTCCGTACAATTTTGTGTTTCTTTATAGTAACAGTTACAGGAGTGCTATAAAAGAATCACACAGGAAACACTCAGAGCTTAAATCCTTTGTACAAATTGTCAGTTTCGGTTTTCAATCGGCCAATAGACCTGGTGAATATCTTCCCATCTCTCAAGAATCTCACGTAATCTAATAGCCTATATGCACCGGAACACATGTACAAGTAAAAGTGGGTACAGAAAATTGAGAGGAAACACTGACAAGAAAATGGTACACTCGTAGTAAAAAATGGACAAGAAAACTGTCGGAAAAGGCTACGTTGTTAAAGCATCAGGGAGGGTTGTTCGAGCGCCAATCACCTTTCCCCCTACATCAGGGAAATTCTCTTGTCCAGGCAAGGGGCCTACCTTACCATTAACGTCTACTTCCACCGGGTATCTGAGAAGATGGCCCTGCAGTCGAGTGAATTCCTCCGAGCTGAACCCCTTCCAGTTTTCTTCAGCAATCTTGTTCACGCTTTTCACACAAGCCAAACTCTGGGGCTCCTTGAAACACTTGTCTAACTTCCCCAAGTGCTCTGCCCAGAGCGACATTCTGTATCCGTATACCTGCAATTGATAACCAATAAGGTTGGCACAACTGCGATTTTTATGCACTATTGTGATGGGAATAATAAACAAGACGAGAAAACAGAACAACCACTCAATAACTGAGGTGATTTATTTGGTTCGGCTTAAAGCTTGCATCCATAGGCGAAGAATAATCTTACGATGAAAGAGGAGAATTGCGACAGTGAACATAGTCATCTCTCACACCAAAAACTATAGAGTCGTGCAGACATATGTACAGGAGAAATCCAACACCACCAAATATATCCAATACACACTGGAAATTCCAATATACATGAGAAAGCCCAACGTAACAAATCAGGCCAATATGCCTAATAATAACAACCCGGGTCGGTCTTTGTAGGTTGGGTCCAGCAGGTTGAAATGGGTTGTAAAAGTTCAAGACAACCCACAACAATTGCTCTTAGAAAAACTATGTGCAGAAATAAATTTTCAGTACCATCAGTCAACAACGAAGTTAATTGTGAGTGAATCCAAACAACACCTAAGGATGCAAGGTGACTACGACTAATATTGAGCAATAAGAATGCAGATACCAACCTGGCCATGTGGATGTTTTTTCTTCTTAGCCCAGGTATGATGGGGTTGATATGCGCCCATAGCTATCTCAGTGTCCCTTGAACCAGCCATAGATCGTTGGTTAATATTGGCAGAACCCAAAATCACATATTCGTCATCTACTATCATCCCCTTGGCATGAACATAAATCATAAACCGTCCAAATTTTTGGGAAGCTGACACCTGAATTGTTGGGTTTGAAAGCATAAGTTTAGGTCTATTTCACATAACAACAACTATATCTATCAAATCATTATGTAGACCACGACTATTTATAGATTCTAATTCTATTTTTCTTGATCAGCTTTTGTTTCAATTGAACAGTTGGATTCTAATGTTAACCCCTATTGCCCATCAATCCATTCAGAGTATGAGTTCAGAAGCTCTCTCTAAGTTTTTTAAAACTTGGACCATGCAAATTAAAACTTACTGGAAAGACAAGAAAATGGGAGCCCATGGATTTTAGACCTTCTACAGTGCAGATTCACAAATCGAGGACAGAGATATCTTCGCAAAAGGACCAGCAGATACAGGAAAATAAAATTACTAATCTTAGTACGTAGTATTTAGGAAACATGGAATATCAGCGGTATCGATAATTGAAACTGGTAGAATAAGTTATGTTTGCGTTGTTACCGCATCTCCATTGGCAGAAGGTTGCTTGGTTGCATCTGAACTTTCTACTGGGCATTCTTCCCGATTACCAAGACAATAGAAATTCAGGTAGTCTTTTGGATGTGCATTGTCAAGATTCATGGCTTTCAGCTCGTGGGCAATAATTTCATACATCATTTGCATAGTTTGTCCCTACAAAACCGAAGAGCCAAAGTTAAACTAAGAGTCTTCCTCACACATGATAGAAGTATATTTCACCTACATTCAAACATTTATACTATAGTTCCAGTAAAACATACTAATTCGTAGATGGCTTACTGCTAACAAAATTAAAGAGTATTGTCTTCAGTACTTACAATAATATGGCACCAAAGATCAGGAAGTGTGTTTGCGTTCAAGGAATACTTAGAGCATAAGGAGCAACTTGCATTAGAAGTGTTGAAGAACAATATGAACTAATTATAGAGAAACATAGGAATGGAATGCACTTTATTTAATTTTGTCTACTTGTTCACATTGTAGTGCCTACAATTGCACTTGACTTTTACTTTGTGCCACTATCAATCCCCTCCATACATCGAATAAACTATATATTTTTACCTGCCAAAACAAAATTTCTTGGACAGATGCGGATGTTGGAACGCCTTCAGGCCACATTGGAATGACAACATAAACTGCAAAACTTTCTTTTGCTCTTATTTTGCTAGCAATCTTTAGCGCCAACTCCATTGGTATTAGATTATCAGCACCTAGACACAAAATAAAGGACAGAGTTTCAAAAGTCTTTTAAAGCAACAAAAGAAACCAAAATGAAATTGATGTGCTTAAAATTGCATAACTAACATGCTTAAAGACTTAGATGGGTTTATAATTTTGTAGACATAAATTTTGAACTGTAGATTTTAATCCACACTTTGAAATCTATATCTCAGATATCAACTGTTCAAGCAAACAGTGATGATTGTTTGTTTGTAGACTCCTATTTCGGATTTCAATCGTTTATTAAATGCTACGAAAGTAAAACCTCCGATAAGTGACGAATAAAGAACAGGAACAAGAAAAGAATAACTTTGTTTTATTGATGATTGGAGTTTAAAACCCTTGTTTACATCAACATAGAGTATTTACTTAAACATGATACATTTAGAAGGATTGGAACCCTTTACCTATCACTTGGTATGCTTACCCAACAAGTTTAATATCTTGTAGGCTCAACATATATTCGTAGGCTTGTTGGGCCAACATTCCTTTTTTGTAGGCTCTATATGTGCGCCATTTAGTCCATAGGCCCAATGTTCTTAATTTGACGGTATGTGTCAAATTTTAGTTGAAATTTATGTACCAACAAATGTCCCCTCGTGAGTCATGCAAGCAAATTTTGATTGCGCGAGTCACGATTTCTTGGCACTTTTTGTGGTAAGGTATGCATGTCCTTGTTTACTTTGACTCCTTTCGTTATGAGCCTTTGTGGCCTTATGATGGACCACCGGCCTTTTGATTTTGCAAGGCTTGCACTCATAAGCACTTTATTTTTTCTTGCAACCCTTTTTCCTTATGATTGGATATTTCTTAATGTACCATTCTTGCAAGCCTCTTTTTACATAAGCAACCTGGGCAATTATGGGTTTTTTTAGGGGGAAATGACGGCCAAGAACGTGTTTTGATAATTAATACCCGCCAAGGACATGCTAAGAATATTTGTTAATGTTGAAAATATATTTGGCGGGTATTAATTATCAAAACACATCCTGAGCCGTCATTCTCCCTTTTTTTAGTCTCTATCTTGTTGTTGTAGACCAGGCCTCTCTTTTTTGGGTTTGTGTGGCCTGCCTTGTTATGGCTGTCATGGTCTATTCTTTTCACCAGGCCCGTATTGGATGCGGTGCTAAGAGATGTGCGAATTTACAACTGTTATGAGGAAAACAATTCCTGTGGACACTTGTATCTCTTGGAATTAATGCCAAGACTTTTTCTTCCAATCCGAAAGCTCCAACAACTCCAACTTTTGTTGGAAGTTCTCTCTTTCAGCTGCGAATTTTTCCTTTATAGGATCTTTGAGAAGGAGGGTTTGGGAAGGACTCAATCCTTAATGCTTCTTTAAGAGACCTAGCTCTTATAGAAGTCCAAAAGATAGTACTGGCTTATCAGATTTCTACCTAGATTTTACTCCTTATAGAGTCTTTGAAAACCACTCCTCTTTACCCAACCTTTCCTAGAGGTCTAGAACGATAAAATCGTTTTGGCCTCTTAATATATAGAGCTGCTCCTGCTGCAAAGTTCTACATAGAGAATAAATTCTTTACACCGCCGGTGTAAACATTTGTTTCCTCCAAATCAATTGCATTGCGCCACGTCGCCATGTTTTATTAATTGGGACCACTATTTTGACATGCGTCGCAATGCAATTGATTTGGAGTAAACAAATGTTTACACCGGCGGTGTAAAGAATTTATTCTCTTCTACATATCTACATATTTCTTCTTGTGGTAAGGACTTTCATGACTCCATTTTTTTCTTTTGCTTTTTTTCCTTTTCAATACCTGTCCTTTTTCTTTTGTTTGTTTCATTCACCAAGCAAACACCTTTCTTTTCAGCAGACCCTTCCCTTTCTTGCTACCACTGTTTGCTCCTACTGGGAAACGGGGATGGTGTACAGTGCTGTGAACCATTTGAGCCGTTCATTAGGCAATCCACCCCATTCCCTTTTACAGATTCCTTGTTTGGGTAAGTCGTCTTTCTTGCAACTTTGTTTCAGTTAGTGGCATTAACAAAAAGGAGTGACAAAATCAGCATCCTTGAGATATTAATAAAAACAGTCCCACATCTTTCCTTCTCTGGCTAAAACCAAACACAACGCCACTTCTTGTAAGCTCAAGCGGGTTCCCTTTTTTTAATACCAGAACTTAACCTCTCTCTTTTTTTTGAACTTCTTTTCACTGTTGGCAGCAAGGTCTCATGGCCCGTGTATGTGATGCATTGCTCTAGATACCTGAGTATGAAAGGAGAGTTTGTTATCATCCTTGATCCTTCCTTTGGGCTCATCTTCGTGAGTAAGGGCTCTAGGATAATAGTTATCTAAGAAAACAAGAAGCTGTTGGTGGATAGAATCTTCTTTTGCCACCCTTTAGTTTTCTCCAGACTTGAAAAGAAAGCATCCCAATCAGCCTAAGACTCCAAAGAAGAAAACCAAGAAGGCCTCTCCTCCGATCATTCTTAACCGCCCCTCCTTCTTTGCCCAGACCAAATACTTCACCTTCGAGATGTTCTTCTAGTAGATCCTCGAAGTCTTCTCCTGGTATGTCGCTCCCATCGAGACTTTGTCTTGACAAAGCAACAAGGCCCTCCCAAGGAGATATCCTCGATAGTATCTTGTTAATACCTTGGAGACCAAGTGTAGCCTTTTGTGTGGGACACTCATTCGTTTTGAATTTGGGGACCCTAATGCAGTGACTTCCCCATTGGAGATGATGTTTCCTGAGAGCTTTAATCATCCCACACAAGGGTTTGTGTCTCCTCTTTGGACCACTTTAAAGCTTACATTGACTCTTTCATTGAAGGCAAAGATTTCATTCTCGAAAGCAAAGATGCACAAGCCATTCTAAACAAGTTTGAGAAGGGACGTGAGTTGTTTGTCCTGGGGCGAGTTAAGGCAAAGAGCATAGAGACCCCTAGCCTTGCTACGTCTTCGAAATACTCAGCTTCTGTATCTAATTATTTGTGAGGGGAATCAAAGGATGAGGATGACGAGATTGGGGATGAAGTCGATGATTATACAATTATACCCCATTATCAGATTGTCTTAAGGTTCTTTACCATCAGTCTAGTTCCGCAGGCATACATTGATTGGTACAAATGCAGGGGCCACTAATGCTACACATGTTTATTACGGATGAACTTTAGTTTGAGCAATCAATACGGGCTAAGCAAGCCAACATTTATGCATATGTTTATGGAGAAGGATCTAACCTGCACTCTTGTAGGATGGCCATGCATATGAAGACCCAAGAAAATACTGATTCTCGATGTATATGAAATGCTGAGCAGATCTTATTGCTTGAATATATGCTGTTTGAATGCTCCTGTCTATCACAAGATTTTTTGCACACACTAGGTTCTGCAATAAGCGCAGTGTCACAAGCACAACCAATTATTCTAACTGAAAAGAATGGAAATAATTAATAGAACTTTCCAATTTGCTAACTGACCAGTTAACTCAAAGACTAATGAGATTAATAGATGAAATGAGGAAAACCTGAGCCTCTGCTGAATGAACATCTTTCGGAAATCCTTTGAGAGAACCTGAATCTATGGATCGGAAAACCTGTTAACAACAGAACAACTAGCCAAGATTCAGCACGGAGACATTCCAATCATATAGAAGCTTTGACTGGACAAGATGTGTGTGCTCATTTACCTGCACATGCCAGTTTTGAGGATCATCTTCCTTGGAAACCCACAACTGAGGATCATCATCTGGAATAGATGGGTTAGGACTAAGTATCCATGATATCCGTTCTATCTTTATTAAAGCATCATCATGCCAATGTGATATTCTTTTAAAACGTAGCCCAAACTCTGACCATTTTGTAGCCTTTCTCCACCTCTGCTCAAAGTTTTTGAGCACATCATATGCAGCAGGCCCTTCAATTTTACAATGCAAATCATGCCATGGTTGTCTTGGACCCTTAGATCCTCCTGCCTATTAGAATGAAGAAAGTAGGGAACATCAAAGGTCAAATATTACGTTAATTTTAGAAGTAGCTAACTTCATTTTCTCTATATTATGGTCACAGAAACCATTACTTAATGAAACCTTCATAACTACAAAAATAGCAAGATCTACACTGGGGGCTTGAATATGTTTTGGGAGCTTGTGACGTGAGTAAATTATTACGTAGTTTGGATTCCTTTTATCCCGAGTTGGAGTCTTAAGCTGTTGGGATTTGTCCCACATTGGTTAATTATCTCTTCCAAAACTAGTATATGAGCCTGGGCAGTCTCTCCACTCTTTGCCAATTGGTTTGGAGTTGGATGCTTTAACATAAGCAGAGTATGACGCATATTGGTAGGGTTCTACAGGAATCCCACTTTCCACTGGATTGCAGCATTGCTGCCCAACAACCAATGGCAAATGGCATACCAATTTGAATTTTGACCTATATGGGGAGACTTGATAACTACAGATGGATCAACTACTTACAGGTAATGTTGGATTATGATAATCATCCTGAAAAACGGTGTTGAGATCACGAAATAGTCGATGCTCAGGTGTATCATAGCGACCATCACAGAGGTCCAGACCTCCAACAAAAGCAGTTAGCTTCCGGTTATTTCCATGCGCTTGTGTATCCACAATGACACATTTCTGATGGTGTGTATAGAGGGTTCCAACAACCTGAAGGCATATGCAAGATGAAATGAGTGGTTCCTTAAGGAATATAATTATACAAATGGATGCAATCATTTCCAAAAGTCCATGTACAGGTTTTATAATAAATAACTTCTGTTACTTCAGCAGGGTTTCTTTAGCCTGCAGGCCCTGCACATATCTAATAGAGATGGATGGGATAACAAACCCAAAGAGGAACGTTGATTGCAAGATTAAGAGAAACAGTCTCCTTTTTGAAAAGGGTAATGCAACGCATCCGTACTCAGACGATGGAACTATGCACAGTTGTACACAAGCTATTCTGCTATGCATGTTGATATAGGCGCGTTCCCAAAGTTCACCATTTTCACATGACAGCAGGGTCACAAATTATGAAGCAAGTTCTGTTAGTGTTTTGGTCTTTTCCATGCTTAAAACTAGGCAATGTAGTTTGTTAATACAGAGGAGTGCAATGGTGTATTATAAATGTTCCAAATGGCAACCGAATATAGTCTTCTAGCATTTATGATTGCAGACGCCAAGATCTAACGATGCCACCCTTACCATATCAAGCTATAGCCTCACTTCAGGTTACAAAAGTTCAAAGCAACCCTCACCAAACTCACCAAAACAGTATCTCATAAATTGCCATCTCCTTTTTGAGAATTTTTCACGGAATGAAGAAAGCATTTTGATGGGAGAGGTTGTTATGATATATATTCCATAGCATCAGCTGGGGCAGTGACAAGAAAGAAGAAACAAGCCAGAACAGGCACCAATTATTTGAGATATCACCCATCTCGGCACAATAAAAAGGAGAGGTAGCTCAATACTTTGGTCACTTTGTTAATTGTTTTCTTTCAAGGAAACAAAAAGAAGTTATACACCCCAAGGTGTTATACACCCCAGATTCCATAACCACCCAAGTCGCGAGATATTTATCCCAAGATAATCTCTCAAGTAATCATTTATTACAGATACACATTAGAAAAAGGAAACAAAAGGAAGTTTTATTAACTATAGCTGAACCCAGAGGAGTAAAATTTCTAAAAAAGGAATCGAAGAAGTGGCAGCACATTAGGTAGGAATTGAAGATGTGCCTATCAAACTTATCACTGGGACCATTGTTATGCTCCATGTCCAACATGCATGTATAATATCAGAATTTATTTTGCTATAAGCATTTAACTTGACACATTAGAAAGGAAAGGAATTACTGAACCACGGTATAAACCATGCCTGTTGCTTGAAAATGCTAAGCTTACTGCTTGCATATCTAGGCGACAGCACACAAGTCACAGAAGAGTGCTTGAAAAACTTCCGAGTTTCTTCATCATGAGTTCCCATCACTCCTGCCTGCACGCAGATCACTTGTACATCAACATTGAGAAAATTAACCTTGACTAACTTAAAAATGAACCACTGTAATGAGCTATTGCGTTAGTTGAAAACAATACAAAGTGGTAAAAGTAGGAGTCCAGCATCATGCATAGTCACAAATTGTTCCTGTACACGCTCAACCATCATCTCCTCCCCATTCCCCCACAAATAAAGTTTATCTTCTTCTTTATAATTTCAGCTCAATATCTTCTAAATGCACATGAAGTTGCTAATTCAACAAGTCAGCTAGTAGAATGTAATGCTGAAATCAAAGTGCCAGGGGTTGTCTAGATAATTTAAGCTGATTTAATCAGAAAAACTGAGTTATTTAGGATCATCGATTGAAATCTTTGATCAAATCAATGCAAATAATGTAAACCAAACAACCACTAATTTTCTTCTTCTTTATAATTTCAGCTCAATATATCCTACACGCAGATCAGGTTGCTAATTCTACAAGTCAGCTAGTAGAATGTAATGCAGAAATCAAAGTTCCGGGTTCGTCTAGATTATTCAAGCTGATTTAGTCTGAAATCCAAGTTATTTACTACGATAATTTATTGAAATCGTGATTAAATCACTCGAAATAAGGAAAATCAAACCAGCACTAATTACCTAGACCATGAAGCCCGCAAAATGCCCAAACAAACTCATAGCCATTTCATTACAATGCAGACGCAACAAAAATTCTCAAAAACCAAGCAAGTACTAGAAACAAACATCAAACAAAGGCTACCATTTCATTCATATAAATAGAAACAAAACCAAGAACTAGCCAAAAAAAAACATCAAGATTCATCACAACGTAGTCCCCACAAGTAATCAAAGGAAGCACACAACAGACAATCTTCTGCAAACAAATGCTACCACCATTTAACCCATAAAAAGAAACAAATCCAAAGCATTTACCAACCAACCAAAAAGAAAAACCATCAAGATTTATATATATACCGTCTTGATTAACAACTTGCTGTGGGAAGTCTTGTCATCCCAAACCAACAGCAAAACCCTAACCCCTTCTTGAGACTTGTACTTCAACAAATCACCAAGAATCAAGTCCCCGCCGCTCGGCAACGGCTTGCTCGGTTCCCTCACCAGCCTCACCTTATGGAAAATAGACCACCCAACAATATACACCAAATGATGCGCTTCCAAAATCGCGTGACAAATATCCTCCCAACACTTACCGTGACTAAACACCATTTCCTCCTCCAGCTCGATCTCGGGGAGGGCGTTTTCGGGAACGTGCGCGTCCTGGTATAGAGTCACGTTCCCCCCGTGCCTCACCGGGAAATAACTCCGGTCCACGTCGAACCGGCCCGGATCAGAATTGGTATAAACCGGATTCTCATCGCACGGCACGAATCTCATCTCGAGAAAAACCGCGCAGTCCGGTTTCGGTGCCTTACCGTAGGATCCGATGATCGGAAACCACTCTTTTATGACCTCGCCGGACAAAATCCTCTCCGCCGGGACGGCCGCGATGCCGATCAGCTCGGCGCCGAACACGTCGTTGTCCTTGACCTGGAACTCCACCTGAGAAACCGGATGAGCGAGAGGGACATGGAATTGCTCGTCCCATTTAGGATCTTGGGAGTTGGCGATGACACGCGTGCGCGCCACCGTGGCGCCGGCGAGGCAGAGGGTGACGTAAGGGTCGCTCGTGATGATCTTGCGGTGGCGGTGCTGGCCCTGCTTGGGCCTGCCGCAGGTCATGTCGAAGGCGGTGAAGCAGCGTCGGAAGCGCTCGGAGAGCATGTCCATGTTCGGTAAGTTCCGAGCTTCCATAATTTTCAGATCCAGATCCCCGTGGAGGTAAACAACTCTTTCTGAATCGCCGTCCGCCATGGGATGTCGAAATCAATCACCAAGAAGCGAAACGAATTCGAAACAAACACAAATCAATACCAAGAGAGAAAACAGAGAGCTTTCTCTCTGTTTGAGAGGGAAATATGCGGGAGGCGAGAGAGAGGGATCTGGAGGGGTGGGGTTGTTGGGCTGAGGCGGTAGAGGTTTGCCCGCCGTGGGGGGGGTGGTTGCGGTGGTTCAGCCGCGGCAGGAAACGGTTGTGAGAAGGAGACGGCGAGGGGAAGGGGACGGAGAGGATGGAGTACGTGTTGCGAGGGCTATTCGGGGAGTGACACGTGGAGGGCAGTTACTTAGAACGTCCCATGCTGTAAAGGAAATTTTGAATTTGTGGGGGGTAGTGTTCTGTTTTTTAAAAAAACAAAAAAACGGCGGTTTGTTGGGTAGTTGGATCTGTAGGTAAACCTGCTCTATCTTTAAGGACCACGATCCCGTCCAATTTCTTTCGAAATTGGCAAATGCTAATGGGACCGGTTATGTGGTCCCCCGGGGAATTTTTCGGTGCCGAGCGGGTATTGCCGACGTGGCACCCGCTCGGCACACCCAAGCCGTTCGATACACTTTTGGACGGTTCGGATTAAAACACTTTCTCTTCTCTCATCCAAACACTTTCTCTCTCATTTTCTCTCTCCAAATTTGAGCCGTCCAAATCCGTAATGGACGGCTCGGATTGCCGAGCGGGTACCACGTGTTACCCGCTCGGCACTGAAAATTTTTTCGGTCCCAAGAGTCATCTTCCAATGAGTACTACCATTCACTATCAGGAGACCACTGACAATGGCATAAGCAATAGTACTGTTAGGTTTCTTTACACTTTTGCCCTTAGTTTTGGAAATAATAACAAAACTAACATATTTGACAATTTGATTCTCAACAAGAATTGAAAATATGAATAAGACAAAAATAATTGTCAAATAGACCGGTAAGTACCGAATAACGTTTTTTATTTAAAGCGGGGAGAGTGCCCACCAAAAGTACAACAGTTGTGTTAAAATTGTTAATGTCAAAAAAATATTTGACAATTTTTATTTTGTATAATAAGTTTAAATCAAATAAATAAAAAATACAGTTTATTTAAATAAAACAAACCAAATAAATTTATTTTGAAAATCGAACGAATCAAACTGATTTTAAAAAATTAAATAAATTGTTTTTGCACAATTTGTATGTTGTATCAATGAAATAAATTCAAAATATATTAAGACATAAATAAAGTTATTTTTTTATTCGCTTAGACAAGAGGACTCAAAAAAAATAAAAAAATAAAATTTATATGTTAAATAATGTTAAGGATAATAATAAGTTATAGATAATGTTTACTACTATTGAACAATAGGAATTCAAAATCTGAATAAGAAAAAAATAATTCTAACCAACCCCTTATATGTTAAATAATGTTAAGAATAATAATAAGTTATAGATAATGTTTACTACTATTTAACAACAGGAATTCAAAATCTGAATAAGAAAAAAATAATTCTAACCAACCCCTTATATTGGTTCTCCCATTGGACTGGTTTGTGAGAGAGAGTGGAGAGGGGGAGTAATGCTCTCTCTTAAGGTTTCAGGTTCGAAATCTCTTAGGTGTTATCAACTCATTTGGAGTTAGTTTATACAGAGTTTTGCTTTACCTTTAACTGAGACTCTCGCAAGTGGGCAATGAGATTGGTTTCCCGGAATTAGTCGAGGTATGTAAAAACTGGCTCAAATACCAAAGTTGTTTAAAATAGAAACTAAAACTCAGACAATTATTAAAAAAAAATATTACAGAAGTGGCTTCAGGTGATACCGTGTTAGAAGTTATGACCATGTGTTTTTTTTTTTTAAACTTTTCAATCTCAATTTTAAAGTGAAAAAGGTCGATACATTATTTTAGGGTAAAGTTGTCCACTTACAAATTTCTACTCGTACGACGTGGGCTGCCCCTCCTTCTCCGACTTCTCTGGAGGGAAAGTACAATTCCCTAATGGCTGTTTCTCAAAAGTCAGAAAAAGTAAGGAGCTTTTGCATAGAAAAACGTATATTCATGAACATTAACCAGTGCAACTATGCATCCAATAGCAAGACCGTTCAAAATTTTAGTATTCTCTATTATAAAGCAGAAAGATGTAGGGATAAATTGTTAGAATAGTTTAGATTCATTTGATCTAAAAGCTATAGTGCATCTTTCTACTCCCCGGTTAAGTGCTCATAGTTTTCACCTAAATCACACAACTGTCATTCTCTTCCAATAGGGATGCGTAATGTCGTAGGTACGAGGTAGCACTAGTATATTTTTAAAAGTGGATGTTCGGGTCACTTGTGCGCATCTAGACTAATTGAAAATATAGGTAACGACCGGGTATAAGCCCCAGTGTGGCCTCGAGGTTTGGAATGATTGGCTTTCGTGAAATTTGAACATGCGATCCATAGTCAAATACTTATACATAAGTGTATCGGACCAACTTGCGCGCAACACGGGACTAAATCTCAACAGCCAGAGTTGGCCCAGCCACAAGGCCCAAGAGGCCTAGGACTTGGGCATCCCAAAAATCCCAAATTTTAGGGGCATTTCAATATTTTTACTATTTGGATTTGAGTATAATTCTTTTTAAGACTAATAGAATTAATAAAAAAAGGAAAAATGACGGTCCAGGACGTGTTTTGATAATAAATACCTGCCAAGGACAAGTTAAGAACATTTGTTAATACTGAATATGTCTTTAATGGGTATTAATTATCAAAACATGTCCTTAACCGTTATTTTCCCGAAAAAAATGCCCAATTGGAATTTGGAGGTAATGAGTTAACCAAACCCACCATCTCATAAGTCTAAGTGTCCAACCCACCATCTCATGCGCTCTTGTATTTGCCAATTTGGAGACTTTGTATTTTGTGTTCGTATATAATGATTAGTAGAACGTTATACTGATATGGCTTTCTCGTATTATGATGATTGTTGTATAAATTGTTAAATATTAACTCTTTAAGGGTACACTTTTTTTTATTAAGCCTTGGGTTGACCCTGTGTATAGCCCCTAGCCCCCACCAGCCTTTGCACCCAAAAGATTTTTAACCATGGATAGCCCCAAGAGTTTTTTCGTAGTGCAGAAGAGTCAAACCTTTGACCTTAGGATGGTAAGCTCCTCTGTCTGGACTGATTACCAACTGCACTACCCCTCGAGGTTTTTCTCATACCCACTTTGCCAACCCTTGGGTTGTAATTCAAAATTCTTAAGGTCTAATTGGGTGTCATTTGGACTCTTTTCTAGGTCATTTTTAGGCTCACACCAATCATTGAAATTGAGTTCATTTTATAAAGCTCGTAAAATATGTGATTTGCATAAAAAAAAAATTGCTTGATTGAGCATCAGCAGTAGCATAAATGAACAGAGCAGATTCTGTGCAAGAAAAAATAGCTATTAAGTCCTATATCAATATTGGTCCGTCCGTTTTATCTTGCACAAATCTATTTTGTTCATGCAACTCTTGATGTTCTATCAAATTTATTTTTAACGTAGATAATTTAGTTGATTAGCTTTGTAAAATGAATGATTCTGATAGTGAATCTAAGAAGATTCCACAAAATTCCAAATTGGACCGAAGTGGGTCCTAAGAAGATTGGACGGGAACTTGCCCCTATCTCTAATTGGAGTAATAAGTAGCTTTTAAGTAATTATCTTTAGGAATAGGGATGGAATCTACTCCATAAAATCTTCATAAAGGATAAGATGCTATCCAGCAGAAAAGTCCTTGTGGATCTCATGAAAAGGATAGAATTGTACTTAACATCCTTTTTATATGCACAAATATTCCATATTACCATGTTTTCTTGTTTTGATGAAAAAGTGATTCTATTATTCTGGCCTCGTTTAATTCGAGGGCTAAAAAACATAAGATTAATAGTCTCTGGACTATTTGTTCTGAATTAATTTCATCCATAATTTCACTCAATCCCATGTTTGATTTGCGTGGGATTACTTATGGGATAAGGAATAGTATTTTTAAAAAAATATTTTAAAACATTTTTTGAAAGAAGAAAATTTTGAAAAACAAAACAGATTTTAAAAAAATATTTTGGGAAACAATTTTATTACAAAACAATTTGGGAAAAGTTTTTTTTAAGAACTAATTACATTTTTCGAAAGAAGAAAGTTTTGAAAAAGAAACAGTGTTTAAAAAACAATTTTGGGAAACAATTTTATTACAAAACAATTTGGGAAAAGTTTTTTTTTAAAATAATTTTTGAGAAAAAACAATTTTCTTAAAAACTAGTTGCTGAAACTTTTTTTTTTTAAAATTTATTAACATTTTTGAAAATTTTTTGTTTTGTCAACCATTGAAAACATTTAGTTTTTGAAAACATTTTTGAAAAATAAGAAAGTTTTGAAAATAGTTTTTTTTTTGTAAAGTTTTCGTAAAATATTTTCTGAAATTAATATTAAAGAAAATAATTCTGAAAATACTTTTTGAATTTTGGAAACTTTGACAATCTTACGTAATCCCAACTCTCCCTCTTGGATTATATAGTACCCCCATATAAGGATAAAATTAATACTAGGATTAATAATCCCAACAGTCATTTCGGGAACCAAACTTTAGGCATGGTTAGTCCTATCCCAAACACTTAATCCCCGAAACAAGAAATAAATTCACAATCACGTTGAGCTCAACCCAAGTAATAGGCCCATTGAAGAGAGAAAAAAACTCTGGTCCCTCATGAGAAGGTAATGCCATCCTATCATGCAATTGCACCTTCAATCCTCCTCTCATACTTTTACTTCGAGTAGAAACCTGATGCTCCTTGGTTTAAGTAAAAATTTGAGTAAAATTCGATCAATCTGATGTGGGTGAAGTACTGAGTTTGAGTAACGACTGAACTGAGTTGTGTTCTAATGGCATGGCCACCTCTCCCTTAGAGTTAGAGATGAATTAATTGTTATTGCTTTCAAGCCTCTAGGCACTGAACTAACAAAAGATTGAATTCATGTCTAGGGAACAAATTCAGAAATCCACTTCTTTTGACAAATTATATATAATGGTTCCATTTGAGAATTCACATGTTAATTTACAGCTAAAATATTGACTCTACAACACATGTTTGCATTGTATCCAAAGGCCAAAAAAGGAGGAAAAACTAGCACTTTTTATCTTTGCATTACTACTGCTTTAGCTTCTGCACAGCATTCAACAGAGAACACCTACTGGCTACTGCATTTGTATAGTGAATACCCCCTTTACTATATATGGAGAGGTTTTCTGTGATATGTACATAGACAAGAGAGGCTTCAACAACGAACACAGAGTGTTAATGATGCCAAAGACGATAATAAATTCTGAAATTTGGCATCCACTTCGCTCCTGGTTAGCCCAAAAAACACCACCACAAAACTAAGGTTCTACGCAGTCGCAGTTGCTACTGGATTTGGAACTTGAACCGGGAGGAGCGGACTTTATCATGATGCTCTGAGCGAACGCTATCATCTGTACAAAAAAATCAAGTACGCGTATGAATGACTAGTTTGATGTATGCGTTTGCACATTCATGAAGAGTAATGCTATCCAAATGGGAAAATATCCAATGACAGTGGGGATGTATTAAGTCGTTTCGTTTGAGAGAAAGTACCCACCAAAATCGAATTTTACAATGTAATGTAATGCGGATGTGAGATCGTTATGGTAGAGATTTCTGCATGAAAAATATTTATGAACAAAGGGTTTGGATGTATCAATGCACAAGTATGCGTAAGTTATTAATGCTTCGGCAGTGGTAAAACAGTTGATGAAGAACAAACGAGTGTTCCTATGACTCAAGGACTGGAATAGAGAACAAGGCAGTGAAACTGTGTCCATAATATGAAGCCCATCACTGACAAAGTACATATAGAAATCCCCATTTGACAAGGATCTTACCACAGCAAATCCGGCACACGCAATGCTGAAGCCAGGGAAATGAAATGGTGGATTCCCAGAGAGAAACAAAGCTGGAATTCGCACAAAGACTTAAAATTGTTTAAATTGATTCTCCAGACCCAAAGAAAAAGTTCAAAAGATAACGTCTCATTTACCTGTTAGAGGACTAAAAACTAGAGGAGAGAGAATGTTGGCAAAGGAACCTAGGCCTGAAATGCAACCTTGAGCCTTCCCCTTGAAAAGGACGCGGCAGAAAGAAATAAGAAAGCAAGAAAATGGGTCAGGAAAACAATGAAATATCACACTGGACAACGGTACACATGTTAGTAATTTACTCAAGTCTCTTGTGACTGTATGGTATTGGTTTCAGTAGTGAAAGATACAACAATGTATCTCATAAGGTATGTTGTGGCTTCACAACTCCAACAAGCACAACATAATCAATGAAAACCACCACAACTCATCAAGAAATACCTGCTCATGGGGTCCTACTTGTTTGGATGCCATGCTCCGTAACTGCACAATTTTAGAGTCACTACTCACTAAACATGACCATAAAACTACTCACGAGTGAGTTTCAGATTTGATGAATAGAACTTACAGCCGGCTGAGCAAACACTGACAGAACGTTGAACATAGCAGCAGCATAAGGTACCTACAAGACCCAAATTGTTAGCAAAACTAATTAACCAGAATCCATTAGATTTCTGATACATATAGGTATATAAGAAAACTTGTAAAGCTTTATGAGCTCCAAGGAAGTACCCAGGGAGACCATGCAATGCTGTAAAGAAACATCTGCAATGAAGGGCGTAAAAATTAAATAAGAACTTCGCATTTATTGATAGAGTATCGAATGGGTTAGAATATGGAATAGAAGCAATTTTACTGGTGTGGAAATGACATCGGGCTCGCATGAAAATATAGTATCATCGAAGCTGAGTGAGTAGAGAGAAAGCCACATGCTTACATGTGCACAGGCAAAAAAGAGCCCAATTGAAAGCAGCTTCTCCTCTGCTATCACTGGAGCCAGCATTGGCATCAGAATCATCTGCAGAATTCCTCTTCTGATCAGATAGGTGTGCATAATATGGAGCTATTAACACCGTATCTGAAAAGTACAGTACTATTTATACAGAATGCCTTGTGAGCGTCAAAATCTTTCATTTCGAAAAATAGAAAGCCCTATGTATTGGTATTGTTAGGACCCAAAACAGCATGAGATTAAACATTAATCACAACCAAAACGAAGTAGTGCAAACTGCAAAGCATACCTGAGATATGATCCCTCCAAAACCAGCGATTATCATTAAATCAGCAAATTGGTCCTTGTTAAAGTGAAAAGTGGACCTTAGGTAGTACTGCAAAGCATTTAATTCGAGAGGTCCGTTAAAACAAGTACGAATGCCTCCCCAAGTCTTAAGGTACAAGAATGTAACCATACGAGCAAATTTTCTTAAAAACATCGGAAAAAAGTACCAATATTGAGTCTCCAAGGGCAACATCCCCAATACCGACGAGGAATGCTACAATAGCTGTTTGCCAAAATGTCACGCTGCAAAATGATTCACAGAAAAATCCACGTCAGTCGAAGGCAACAAACAAGGAGAAAGGAATTTAGCATTAAGGAGATGTACAAAAAGGAATAATTTTTGCTTTCAAAAGAAGTTAAAATTGATCGACAGGTAGAGGCAGAACATGCTCGATCTATTGCAACAGAACTCAGGTAATATCAGAAAGTAAAAATGGCTTAAGATGCAGAACTCAACATTCTACAAACTAGTGCAAATTCAAGAAATTAAGGCAGAATTGATCTAAAAAATGGGCTACTTTTTCAACATTCAAACCAAACAAAACCGAATCTAGAGTCGCAAGTCCCAACCAATTGGGCTGGCTGCATGAATCCGGTTTTTTCATTTAGTTTTGTCAAGGTTTATTCAACATTCAAACAGTTCTCAAAGAATCAAGGAGTCAGAGGAAGCTATGCTAAAATTGGAGAGAGTGACTCAAATTCACCTGCTCCTTAACAAGGAGATGGAATCATGGAAGGAAGGCATTGTCTTGAATATCTTGACACTAGTTTTATCTTCTTCTAGAAGGCTGATATTTACGTCTCCCTTGGTAGGGTGCAACGCAGAAATGCCGACGTCTGCAATCGACTCCGGGAGGAAAACTCTCATGTATACTGTCGCTATCATTGCCCCTACTGCAGAAACCTGACCATTGATAAGACAATGTAACAACTGCTGCAATACACATAAGGGGATGCATACGGTATGTACGTTTTTGAAAGTATGTTACTCTCCCGTCCCATTTTAAATGATCCTTATTGAAAATCGTGTAATTTTGACCTCAAAATAAAAGATTTTGGGAATTAAGTTTTAAATTTTTCTTGCATTAATTGTTCAAAAGTATTCACTTGAGATCTTTTGAATGGTGCAAAAATATTCGAAAAAATATTTCCAGAAATACTATTTTTTGAAGTCAAAATGCACGACTTTCCGTTGTAAATGAGACGGGGGAGTATAACTTTTGCGCGCTTTCATATTACGAATATTTAAGCAAATGTCATAAATTTCTATACAAACCATATGCATGATTTGTTATGCAAAATGTCACAAAATTTAAAGCGTGAGGTGCATTCCGTATACACCCAAATAGAAGCGTGTATTATAGTATAGTATTTTTTATTAGAAATACTAGCACTTAGGGGCACACCCTCCCGTGTGTGCATGTGAACATATTTGGGGAGTGGCATGGGATGGGTGGTTGAATTTGAGTGATTTTACTATTTCGCCCTAAAGTTAATTCATGTTACAATAAAATCAGGGGAAAGACTACAATACACACCTCTTATTTGGGTGTGTATCATATGCACTCCCTAAAATGTTATGAATTATAGAGAAAATGTTACGAATCGTATTGCCAAAAAGTTACGAATCGTATAAAGGTTACGAGATACACTAAAATGTTATGAATCATAATGAAAATGTTACGAATCGTACTGCTGAAAAGTTATGAATTCTAGAACAAAAGTTACGAAACATGCTAAAATGTTATGAATAAACTACAAAATAAGTGCATATGGTACAGTTTTGATTTTAGTTCGACCAATATTGAAAATCACTTTTGTGAGTCTGTTACGATAAAACTAAAACAAACAAAAAAAAGACGAGACTGAAAACAAAGGAGACATCATGTGCTCTCTCTTTCTATTACTAGACTAGAAGAGTAGATAGATACATATACGGAGGGAGAGAGAGAGAGAGAGAGAGGAGAGAGAGAGAGAGAGAGAACCTGGAAGGTTAAAGGAGTGGAGAGAGAGAGAGAGAGAGAGAGAGAGAGAGAGAGAGAGAGAGAGAGAGAGAGAACCTGGAAGGTTAAAGGAGTGGAGATGAAGCGAGCAGATAGGTTTCCGGCTACGAAAGCGGTTGAGGCGATACCTGATAGGATTCCAAAAGCCGATGTCCGTCGACTTTCCGGAATATTATCCGCCTGACATTAGTATTATAGCATAGTACGTAAAAACACTAATAAATACTACTCCGGAATGGTGAATATAACCAGGGGTAGAACAAAAACCATTCTAAAACTATCCAAATTCCAAACAGCTTCCTTTAGCTCAGTCTCACGTAACATTGTGAAATTTTTAGCCTTGTTTAAAGAATTTAAATGGCGGTAGCAGACTATGTAACCAATGATACATAACGAGAATCGGGTGTTGCAACTATGAATTTTTTTAAAATATTTTTGTCGCCGGATCACTTGAAGCGGCCGTAGCAGTTAAGTCGCAATCATGAATCGGATGAAAAACTGGATGAAAAGCAATACGTAGCTAGAATCAACTGATACAGGTGTGAGTTTTTGATAATGTTGGTATAACTGTGAAAGTACCAAAAAACTGCTACGCATATAGCAACCGATATTTAAAAATCCTTAGGATGATAATCACCGAAATTCGATCGAAGCCAATGAAATTCGATCCTTAGCATTGTCGGTTACCCTAAAGCATAAATGGTTTCAGTACTAGAGTAAAAAACTGAAGGAGAGTACAAAATGGGTGACAAATTAATTAGAGAAATGAGAAAGAGAGTGTGTGAGATCGACTGACCACATAAGCAAGGGCAAGACACTGAACACTTCCTTCACAAAGCATGGCAGTGAGAGTCTTGAGCGCATAATAAGCATAGAAGTAATTCTTTGTCCTGTTGTACGCTAATATGGCTGCACTAGAACAAACAAACAAACAAATAGTTAACACCACATTAGCTGTATCGTATGTGTTTTTGTGCGCAGCCCAATATCTTGGCAGTGGTGCATGCTACCATCGATCACCTTCACTCACTTTTACTAGTTCAATTCAATCCCCACTATCATTCATTGGTTGACTCAATGGCACAAAATTTAACTACGATCCCTCGCTCCGTCCACCTTTGTCGGCCCATTTTGGGGATTCCAGGTTATTAAAGCCGGGGACAAAATAATGTTCCTTTTTGTAAGATAAATTTCTTTTTTTTTTGCCCTTCGATAAAAAATTCGGCTCAAAAGTGAAGTTTTAAATATTGACGTGACAACACCAAAAAAAAAAGGGGGGCAAGAAAAGAAACTCACTCTCTTTTGCGCATTGATGTGATTTTATGGACAATTTTTGTAGGACTTAAAAAAGCATGTTTGTGAACTAACAAACGCGGAGGGAGGGAGTATCTTATGTGAGCGATTTAATGCTTTATTTTATTCTTGATTACTTCTGTTGATAGTTTTGGTTTATTAAAACTACCCATACAATAGCTTTTTGATTTAAAAACTACCCATGCTTATTAATTTTACTTCCTGTTGATGGTATTGCTTATTTTACTTCTGTTGATAGTTTTGCTTAATTAGTTTAGCTAGTTCCAGAGGTTTGAGACTAAAGCATCCCTGTCAACCAAAATTAAGTTTGAACAAGACTAGAAATTCAGGCATAACAATTAGCTTTTCGTGGATTTTTTATTCAAGCGCTAAAATATTACTATCAATATAGATTGATAATGTCATTTTCATCGCGTCATGAATAAGTTTTCTCTCTATTTAGAATTCATCGATCTTTTTTCATCGGTCTTGGTCTTGCTATTGTCAGTGGGCTGACAATAAGCACATGCATTAGAAGGCAAGGAGAATATGTATTTTTATTTATTTTTTACACCCTTTAATACACATTTACACACCTACTATTATCAGCCCCATTGGACTGATTTTAGAATTTTCCTTTTTCCATTTGTGAAAAACAAGTTTTTATTGTGAAGTGAGTAAGGTGCAAGAGGAGCTAAAAAGGGAAAGTACATATACCAAGTGGAATGATGGTGAGAGTCATGGGGATGGTGAGCAGAGCTTTCCTCCCATATTTGTCAGAGAGATTTCCAATAAGTGGCATCATCACTAGAGTTCCCAATCCTACAAGCTGCACAAGATCCACACCTTCCAAATTTCATTAACATTTTTAAATTAGAGAGACAACATGATCGCTCGCACCTTATAATTCTATGGACAAGCGTGACCTACCCAACCAGGCAATTAACCACTTAATTCGAGTCTTTTATATTAAAATTTAGAGGATAATTTGACTTTAATACTCGTAAAACAAGAATAGCATAATGTTTTGAAAATCCGAAGGGTTGGGGTAATCGCAATCACCTGTCCCTTGCTACATCATTGACATCATCTCAATATCGCAAATCAAATTAACGATTTGATAAATATTCAAATAATGATTACTTTTAACCACAACTTGTTTCTGCTTAAAAGTTAGTTATATGTCATTTTCACAAGTAATTTTAATCAAAATTAAGGCCTGAACTACTATGTTGCGTTTTCACATGGTGCTCTTTGCAAATAATGTAAAGATAACGAATGGCTCACATAATACTTTATTGTGTAATTCCTTGTCTCGAAATAACCAATAATTTTAAAATATAAGTTTCTGGCCTGCAAAGAGTTGAGAACCCTTGCCAGAAAAAACAAAAAGAAGTATCAGAAGAAAGGATAGTTGAATATTTGGATAATTAGCAAAATATTGGGTAAATTCAAGATTAATTTGCTTCAAAGGTAAGCAACGGATGCCAAGACAATAGAAAGGCACTGAACAATAATCAACTACTATTAGTATTATAAATGAATAAACTACGTAGTCTGTGTGAGACAAACTCATCGACAACAACAATATTCTGCTCTTATTTTGCAAATCAAAAAACCAAAACAGATATAAAATTCGCTAATTCTATGTACCCACCCAATTTATACCGAAATTACCTCGAAAAGAGAAATTAATGGGAAAGTGAATCTGAACCATTAATTTTTTCTTTTTGGGGTAAGTTTTCTTGGTATGTAGCATTGCTATTTAAAATTTTAATGAGAAATACATACCAAAAAAAAAAAAAGCATAGAACATGACACAAATATGTCCAAACAATCCGTTGGCACGTTGGTCGTTGATTGTTTTGTGAAACTCAACGTATTGTATCGGACGGTTCTTGAGACAATTATATATGTCTCAAGATAGTGCACATAGGAAGAAATACTCCTTCTGTCCCAAAATATTATTCTACTACAAAAAGACATACGAAATTTTGGATAAAAAATTAATAAAGTACTCGTGTACATATTTTTTCAAATTTCTTCCTATCAAATTAAAGAACTAATTGTGATGCTTAAATCGGTGAGAATAAATTTTAAAAATCATTCACCCAAGTACGTTATTTTTTGAGAGGGAAATTATATACACCCTCTCTTTTTTTTCCGGTGGGCTAACATTTTGGAATGAAGGGAGAAAAAAATAAAGGGAAAAGGAAATTAGAGAGAACTAGCCCAGGAAGAGTGGAAAAGGACGTACGTACCACTTGTTGAATTCCGGTGAGGTAGATTGCAATAGAGCACTCATCTTCTCCGGGACAAATGGCTGACATAGTAACATCAGTTATGGCCGGAATCACCATGAATGTGGAGTAGCTGTACAAGAACACCGTCATGAATAGAGGACTCAACCCCATCAGCTTTTTCACCTCCATCTCTCTCTCTCTCTCTCTCTCCAATCAAAAAATATTACCTAAACCAAAAACCCAATAGAGTACTCTACCCCACAAGTGCTGTGTTTATATGATGAACAAGTGCTTTGCATCTATTTACGATGAACAAGTGCTTTGCATCTATTTATGTGATAATTAAGATTTTTATATACGGAGTAATTCTTTAAATATGATGAACAGGTGCTTTGCATCTATTTATGTTCATAGCTTTCTCATCCCTCCCTCTCAGTGCATCTATCTACAAAAGACAGAGAAAGAAGAAACACCAAAAGGGGGAAAGCCCAATAGATTCAACCTAGCTAAAACTAATTAATTTGTACCTATTTGTGTTCATAGCTTTCCCACCCCTCTCTCTCTCTCTCTCTCTCTAAAGGGAAAGGCCCATTAGACTCAACCTTGAAGCAATTCCCTCCAGTGCTTTGCAATCTCTATATTTATATATTTGCTAACTTGGTTTGGTTGAATGCTTACATGTTTTCTGTTTTTGAAAAAAAAAGTAGTATTATTATGCAGGTCGGTACCCTCCTTGACGTAAGGGCTGGAGAGTTAAAAATCTAACTTTGACTATTCCTCCGTAGAAAATAAAATTCAAGATCCTTTTTCTTTTTCTTTTTCTTTTTTTCCTAATACAAGATGTCCCGAGCCAGTTTGTGCACCTTTGATTAATTTCTACAGGCTCTCCCATAGTCATTTCACACGCTTACACGTGAGGGGTGAGGTGGCCTAAAGAGTTATTGGTAAGGAAAATCGAATCCGAAACCTTAGAATGAAACAAACACTTAAGTCTCACGCCAAGACTACTTAACCAACCCCTTAGGGATTAACCAGATCCTTTTGATACCATAACGTACACAATAAATTAGTGTAAATACAGGATCCCACAAAACTTGGTGTATTGAAATGTAATTGATGATTCATGACATAAAGTATTGAGTAAAATAAATGTGATATCAATAAATTTAAAACCTTAAACACAGAAATACTTTAATTTTTTTTAAAAAAAATTGTACGTATTTTTACAATGGACTATCATTTACTAGTTAAATTCTGCGTGGGACCGACTCTGCCGGCCCCTTGATTCATCGGCCACTAATTAACCAGTGTCACAGCTCTAATCCAAGATTGGTTATTTTGTGGACAATTAAAATTAGTGGGTGTGTAACTTTAACTTGTATTGGTTTACAACAAAAAAGAGTTACATGGAAGTCAAAAGAGTTGGCGAAGAAGTGACGGTGAAAGAACGGGATCGATGCGTTGCTTGCTTCTAAAGTCCACGCAAGGCATAAATCACCTACGATTAAATTTTTCTTGGTTTTTTTTTTTTGTAGAATATGTAATTCAACATTACTATTGTTAACAGGAATAATGTGGCCGTGATATGAATTTCAAATTTCAGAATTTGTAAGTTAATTAAGCATCGTGTTTGGTTCTTCGTCTTAGTCACGAGGCTGCGTAGAAAATCTGTCGATAGACAATCTGTGCACATATCGCAATATGGAGCTCACCACGGGTTCCACATAAATGATCCAAAAACATGAATAAAAAGTTAGAAATAAATTAGATCGGATTCCACATAAACGATCAAAGCCGTTCATTAAATTTAAATTATTTTTTCAAGGCTACCGCGAAAAATCAGCTGAATCAGATACCTGTAAATACTCATTTTGCATAGCTAGTTGAGAAAATCATATGTTGTCATAAATTATGTATTCGTATGGCGTTTTAATCTTTTACTCCAATTATTTGTCTTCTTCAACTTTTCCAAAAAGTTTGGAAGCGTGATGAATTTAGGGTCCGTTTTCACTAACAATAAGTTTGTGGATCACAACAACAAAGTGTCAAGTTATTTCCATTAATTTACAAGTTGTGAGTTAGTATGAACGATTTGTCAAAATGCAATAAGTTGTAGCCCCTAATTGTTAGTGGAACATCGGCTAGGTTACACTCTTTTGTTTCTTTCCTGGTAATTTGGTTTACGCTTCGAGGCGTGCAAGTTTGAGTTGCGCCAACTGGGGTATGATTTAATTTCCTGGTGAAGCATTTTGATTTGATCTAGCACATGGGTCAGAAGACCCGGGAACAACTTCCGTTGGGCCTGACCCGTCTTGCGATCAGTTGGGTTTAGGCCTCATGACCAATAAACCAACCAAAGAATTGTGGATTCTAGCACATGGGTGGGAACTGGGAAGACCCAGAACAACTACCGTTGGACCTGACCCGTCTTACGATCAGTTGGGTTGTCCAAACCAATTAAACATTGGATTCTTGGGAAGCCCAAACCCTCAAACAGAGAGAGTTGAGAGCCTACAAGGCCGGGAAAAAGCCCTTCTTTTGTGTTTGTCGGCTCCGAACGGGCTACAACCATGAAAAACACGAATTTTGAGACAGATGATTCTCTTGACATACTTCCAACTAAAAGTCTATTTAGCGGAAATAACTTGTTTAAAGTCCTTAAGTTGTAGACCAACTTTTTGAGGCAAACTCACCCTACGTGTATAATTCTTGGGTACTACCCAAGAATTCGGGAACAATTTCAATTGTAGTAGTGCTGGAACATGATCATGAGTCGGATTTTGTGCATAAAAATCTTATTTGTTTCTATATTCTCCTAAATCAATAGATAAGGAACCATCTAGTTCAAGTCTTTGTTGGCTACCCTGTTCGCTTTGGGTTTTGATGGAGGTTTTTTTGAGAGTAATAAGTGAAAAGAGATAGATAGATAGAGAAAATTTCTTAGGAACTATACGCAGAGATTTTGAAATCCGAAATGTGCAAGTCGTGTCATCTTCTAGGGGAAAATATTTAGTAGGCCATCTCAAAAAGGTATTCTTGTTCAGATGTGTGGGCCTATAAACAAGATCCAATTTCAATTTCACTCTTATGGTAAACATACAATGGTATTGATTTCCACTCTCTAATTCTCTTTGAACGTTAAAAAACGATGACATAAATTTACATGCAATAAAACAATAAATAATGTGCGATTATAAAATAGAAAAAACGTGAAAATCAGTTTGAACGCCTTTCAACCTCGTGAGAATATCACGCAACCTCAAAAGCATATCCTGCATCTCAACAGATATGGTTCATACATAAAAATATTGATACACTAAATCGGAATCATATATCTCAAGGTAATTGATACATCTAATAATCTCCACAAGACCTTAAAAAAACGGTTCCATCATCTTTGTGAAACTCTTTCTGAGACAACAAGATGCATCAACTTTTGACCGGTGTGCAGTCCCCCAAGCCATCTCCAAGAAAAGGAATAAAAAGAAGGGTAGTGATTTTGCCACACCCTTTTTTGATAATGCCACACCCTGCAAGTGTATTTTTTGGTGCAAAAATACACTTGCAGGGTGTGGCATTATCAAAAAAGGGTGTGGTAATATCATTTCCCTAAAAAGAATCAATCAAGATATATAACCCAAAAAGAGCTGACATTAACTTTTTTCTTGGCCAAAAAAAAATGAAAAGTTGAATACTATTACAGAACCTTTAACAGGCAAAGTATCTTTAGGCAACCAGCTTTTGGGTGACAAAAGCATACATTGGCAACGTGGAAGCACATTCTAAAGCAGGTTCCATGTGAATGCCAAAAGCCAACACCACGCCTGTGGATTCCCCAAATCTAATGTTGCCAATAGTTTTATTTGTTTCTTTCATAATGCATTGTTTCAGGTTTGCGCGTGGATCAAATTAATTTCTATCATTCGTCTAACACAGTTACATGTAAGTTGAGATGGCATCAAGAAACGTTGACAAGAATCCAACGTTGAGACCTAGAGGTAGCAAATCCCTATTTGATGTGAATGCCAACTTGCCAAGAGCCCCCCAAATCTTTGTTTTTTTTAAAACACAGTGTTCTGCGCCAATTTGTAACATCTCGAACTATTTTTTGCAGTTTCTCTAACACTCTTACACATGGGATGAGGTGGCGTCAAGAATTGATGACAAGAAAAAACGAGCTTGAGATTTAAAATTAACAAACCCATAAGTTTCTGGCCAAGATCCAAGATCGACCACCAGGTCAAATTCCTTTGTGGTAATGTTGCCACTTGTTATTTTATCTCTGCTCTTCTGTTTACTTTAATAGTAGTTGCCACCAGTGATACAAATGTTTATTTTATTTAACAACCACATTCTACGGAGTTTTTCTTTAATTTGAACAGAGATACGGAGCTTAGGTCCAGTTTTTCTTTTAATATCTTTATTTTTTCCCCCCTACAGAGTATTAGAATTAAAGGTTTGATCTTTGTCATAGACTCTTCGAAAAAAAAGGCTTTGTCATAGAAAAAATCCCTCCCCACATCATGGCATCCAATTTACCAAAAAGAAATACACGAATTCATTTCTCTTTTCAGAAAATCATTTCTTTTTAGTAATACAGGTGTTCAAGTCAACTTACGCAAAGAGGTGATGTGGTCTTAACAGTTGCTGACAAAGAGTCACTGGAAAAAATTATCAGACCGACCCATTGGTATTTTCAAAAAGTCCTTCCGGTTGATGAAACAAACATGTTTGTATATAATACACCAACTCTATTTAAGACTTTGAATTCGAATGGAAAAAAAAAACCCTTTTCTTGTGAGTGACTTTTACTTTTTAGTGAGTGTGTTTGTGTGTTTTTTTTAGGAAACTTGAACAGGGGTCCTTCCTTATACAATATTTAAGTCCTCATCTTTCAATGGGTTTCAAAACTTATCTTTCTATCATCAAATTTAAATAAATCCTAAACTACCCTTTCTCTCTCCTAATCTTTGAAAATTTTCACTCGATCTCCTTATCTTTCCTAATTTATCTCATTTTCTCTCCTAATATTCTCTTTCTAATTATCAGTAAAGTGACCATAAATAATCATGGCATATTAGTGATGTTTCTATAAAAATATCATGATATATTACTTGAAATCCTTCATGACTTTGTCATGAATACGTATCATAAAATAGTTCCTACAAAATTACATTAAACCAAAATCATGACAAAATTTGAGAAATTGAAATACATGCTAAAATCATGACAAAATTTGTGGAATCACCATGAAATAGAAAACATCACGAATACGTATTGTTAAATTGTGCCAATTAAACTATAGTAAATCGAAATCATAACAAAATTCGGAGAAACCGAAACACACATACCAAAATCATGATAAAATTTTTAGAATCGTCATAAAACATAAACAAATCATGAACACGTTTCATAAAGTCGTCCTGACGAAACTACAATAAATAGAAATCATGACAAAATTTGGAAAAATCAAAACAAATATACCAAAATCATGACAAAGAGTAATAGCTTATCCGCCGGGAATACGTACAACCATCCATCATCTCTATCTCTTAATTGATTTGCACGGGTCGCAATTGATAAAAGTATTGGCTTGTCCAACACAAGGCATATAATCATGGCAAAGTCGAGGGATTTTTAGTGACTAAACTGAACCTCTCCTCATCTACTGACGATGAAGAGTTTTCCGATGGAGAAGGACCACCGGATGTATGGTTGCTAGCACCAGTAGCGACGCAGACAGATAAGCGGCTGGAGGAGAAAGAGGACGGGCGGTGGATAGGCGCGCGGGTGGAGGCTATTGCGTTTACTGCCGCCGTCGCCATGTCCTAGCTTTACGGAGGGTCCGTACATTGTTGGGGTCGAATCGAGGTAAGGGGTGGCTTTCTCGGTTTGGTCTGGTGGGTGGTGGTGACAAGAGATGAAAGGTTAGTTGGAGGAGATTAAAAATTCTTTTCATCGGTGGGGGAAAATTCCACTTTTCTATCATCGCCTTTTTCGGTCTTATCATGTGTTTATTATTGATCAGAATCGTTCATCTTGTAGATCTCATATAGTAGTATCTACGCAAAAAATAAACTTGATCGGATATCAATATGAGTATCAAAAATTCAAATTTTGTTTTGTAAAATAGATAATTTATCTTTATTATTATTGACAAAATCAGATCGTCTATTTTATGAACTAAAATTTAAATTTAGATATATCTATCAAATTCTGATCAAACTAATTTTTTTGCATGGCAATACTATATTGCGGGTATTAAAATATGAACGGTTTAGATTACAATAATAGATGTTCGGTGGGTCCACAAAAGGTGATTGTGAAAAAATAAAATTTTATACCAACTATGTATAAAATTTAATCTCTTGTTGGAGTGGGAATCGAGTTTGGTGATAATACCGCCACGGAGAATTATTTCCGTAAGTTAAGGAATTCTCTAAATGGAGTCCTGAAAGCCGAATTTTGAAAAAAAATTCGGTGCCAAGCGGATACCACGTGATGCCCACTCGTGCATTCGAGCCGTCCATTTCATTTTGAATGGCTTAGATTTGGAGAGAGAAAAGAAGAGAGAAAGTATTGGAGTGAGAGGAGAGATAGGGTTTCAATCCGAATTGCCTAAAAGTGTATCGGACGGCTTAGTTGCGCCGAACAGATACCATAAATTAAGGAATTCAGTAATAAACGGATGCCTATTGAATTTCTTTTTTTTTTTAACTTATAGTCAAAATAGTTTATTTTATTTTATTCTTTTCAGTGAGTGTATTTATTTAGAATATAAGATTATCATGAATATTGAAAGCGAAAAAATTACACCAAAACATCACCCTTATTTCGCAAAATAAATGTACGTCGAAAACATGTCTTCGATTTTCGATGAGCATAAAACGTACTCTACGATCTCGACGAATTTCAAAAATTATAAACTATTTCGATCACTAAAATAAATCCCATAAAAAAAAGAAAACCCTCATACCGACAAGAAGGGATCCACCGTGGATACCTTCTTTAAAAGAGTGACCAAAATAATTGAAATAAAAAATTAAAAAAATCACAGATTAAAATAGTACGAACCCCCCACATCCCCATATTAGTTGCTTTTACAAAGTGATAAGAGCATAAAGATTAGATCCCTCACACACACTCCACTACCTCTCTCTCTCCTCACCTCTCTCTCTAGAACTCAGAATGGACTCTCTCGCACTAATCTGCACCGTCGCCCTCCTGGGCGGCGGCCTCTACTGGTTCGTCTGCGTCCTGGGCCCCGCCGAAGTCAAGGGCAAGCGCGCCGTCGACCTCTCCGGCGGCTCCATCACCGCCGAGAAGGTCCAGGACAACTACAACCAGTACTGGTCCTTCTTCCGCCGCCCCAAGGAGATCGAGAAGACCGAGAACGTCCCCGACTTCGTCGACACGTTCTACAACCTCGTCACCGACATCTACGAGTGGGGCTGGGGCCAGTCCTTCCACTTCTCCCCCTCTATCCCCGGCAAGTCCGACCGCGACTCCACCCGCCTCCACGAGGAGATGGCCGTCGATCTCATCTCCGTCTCCCCCAACCAGAAGATCCTCGACGTCGGGTGCGGCGTCGGCGGCCCCATGCGGGCCATCGCTGCCCACTCCCGTGCCAAGGTCGTCGGCATCACCATCAACGAGTACCAAGTCAACCGGGCGAAACTCCACAACAAGAAAGCCGGGCTCGATTCCCTCTGCGACGTCGTTTGCGGCAACTTTCTGCAGATGCCCTTCGAGGACAACAGCTTCGACGGCGCCTACTCGATCGAGGCGACGTGCCACGCGCCCAAGCTCGAGGAGGTGTACGCCGAGGTGTACCGGGTCTTAAAACCCGGCGCCTTCTACGTCTCCTACGAGTGGGTCACCACGGATAAATTCAACGGCGACGACGCGGAGCACGTGGATGTCATCCAGGGGATCGAGAGGGGCGACGCGCTGCCCGGGCTAAGGAGCTACGCGGACATAGCGGAGACGGCCAGGAAGGTGGGGTTCGAGGTCATCAGGGAGAAGGATCTGGCGCTGCCCCCGGCGCAGCCGTGGTGGACGCGGCTGAAGATGGGGAGGATCGCCTACTGGCGGAACCACATTGTCGTCACGGTGCTCGCGGCGCTGGGGATCGCGCCCAAGGGGACGGTGGACGTCCACGAGATGCTCGTGAAGACGGCCGATTACCTCACCAGGGGCGGGGACGCGGGGATTTTCTCCCCGATGTATATGATCCTGTGCAGGAAGCCTCATGGGACTTCCCATGAACCCTCGTCTTAAGAAGAAGAAGAAGAAAACGTCTTTTGATATAAAATTGAGGAGGTATTGATTATCTTTTCAAAGTTCTAAGCATTATGCGTTTGTCTTTTCAATTATTTTTCTTCCTTTTTTATGAATTATCTAATTTTGCTTAGTTGGGATGGTCAAGATTTCCGGATCTTGTTTTAATTAATATTAAATTTTGCTGGTTCTGTGTCGAATTCTGTTTTTGTTTTTTTTTTAATTAATTACTAAAAAAAATGTAGACTTGTTCTTGGACCTGGTTCTCTGGCGTGGATGGCGGATGATTTGATTAATAGCGTAGGATCCGGTGTAAACGGTTTTGATTTGATGAGGGAACGGCCTACTGTAGATTCGATCGCAGTGGATAAGGATTCCCATGGGAAAGGTAAAGTGATGTGTGGGGGACAGAGAGAGAGAGAGAGACAGGCACATGGGTGGGGTGGGTGGTGGTAGAGAGAGAAAGGTTAGCAACTTGACTTGTTCTTGGGTTGGTCTCTCGGAATCAACGAAACAGACACGGGCGATCCATCCAGCTTCAGTTTGTTTCGTCGTGTAATTTGTTCAATCCCTGTTTTGGAGGTTACTATTATGTATGGATCGCGCAATCACTCAGTAGTAAGAATTGGGTGGGTGATGGTGCTGAGCAATGATGTATGCAATACCGTGTTAACACACATTGAGCTGTTGAATCGTGCATTTAACGATTTGAATCTCATTTCGGCAATAAATGACTTTCGACCGTTGGTTGTCGAGATGAGATTCGAGTCGTTAGATGCATAATCTGATGGCTCAGAAGTGCTCATTACAGTGCAGTGCCGTGCAATACATAGCATTGCACCAATGCAGTGCCGTGCAATACATAGCATTGCACCAACCCCGAGTCCTAGTAGTCACGAGAGCATCCTCACATGATGTTCGCATTCAGGAATTTTTGTTAGGCTGTTTCTCACAAAGTTTAAATTCTTCCACATGTATTCAAAGATAGGACTTATAAGAGAATCCTAACAAAATTGATTGTATTTTAAGGATCCGGGAATCCAATTGGGCATGTCAGAGTGCCCTACAACCTATAAGAATTGTACTGTAGCGCGCAGCCGTTAATATTATCAATTAATAGTTCAGATCAAAAATCAATTATAATTAATAATAAATGATTCTTGTCGGTCATAATTAAAAATCGCATTTCAACCCTTCATTATCAAAATCGATGACTTGTATGCCTTACAAGATATCTTGCAGGGACAATTCGTATTTTATAAGTGCACAAAATAAATGATCATTATCTTCTTCAATAAAAGGTCCTTGTCAATGGTAATTTCTTCTGCAGTGAAACGTGTACTTTTTGGGTGTTCAAACTTTTTTTTTTATTTTTTATCAAACCACAAACATAACATAACCTGGTGGATTATGCTTTTGATATGAGCCTAAAACATTATAGAGGGAGCCTGAAACACTATATATATAGTACTTTCAAGGCTGTTCAAGTGCAGATCCTTCAATAGCTGTGGAGCAGTGTATGCCAGAATCACACATGTAGGAATCGTACAATTAATCGTGAATCGTACAAAAATATGGATTTATGTGTTTTACGTGTGAACTAAAACACCATGTGACATGCTATAGTAGTTGGGCAATTCCAATTTTTTTAAAAAAAGAAAGTTTTAGGGAAAAAAAGTAATTTTAAACTCAAAAATTATATATTTATGCAAATAATTTTTTTATTAATATAGATCTTGTTTGATAGATCTCGTGAAGATTTTTTAAATGGTAAAAAAAAATTAAAAAAATTATTTTTTATTTTATTATATTTGAACTTAAAATTCAAAAAGAAGGTTTAAAAAATAAAACTGAAGGGGACCTACACGTTTGGAATTTTGTTCTTTTTTCTTGATGTCTTGTCAATTGATTGGCTGTTTGATGGTGAAATTTCAAGGAAATTCATTTCTCATACATTTTTATTTAGGGAAAATGACGGTCAATGACGTGTTTTGATAATTAATATCCGTCAAGAACGTTTTCAGCATTAACAAATGTTCTTAGTATATCCTTGGCGGGTATCAATTATCAAAATATGTCATTGACCGTCATTTTCCCTTATATTTATGTTTGCACTTAGTTAGGCCTTGTTCCGCCAAGAGTTTAAGGGGGGGTTTTTTTTTTTCAATTTTTTGAGTTGTCTTTCTTTACTGTTTTTTTTTTCTTTTGTTAGTTTTGCGTCACACTTTTATAAATTATTGTTTCATCACGTCGAGACAAATTAGAAAAATAAAATATTTGGATAAAATTAATTTATTTTTTACTTTTTCGATTTCTCTCATTGAGATGAATTAATAATCCTCAAAGTTTAGCTCAAAATTAAAAATTATATATATTTTTTGAATAAGGACAAATTCGACAATTGATTTTTGCACTCCGCTTGTTGATAACCATACGTTACAAGAACACTAGATCCTGTTCCAGAACACCTTCTTAAAAAATAAGTACTTATTTCACATTTTCAAACTCAAAAATAATATAAATGAAAAATAATTTTTCCACCGTATAAACGATTTCAATGAAATCTATCAAACAATATCCATATTGATAGAAAAAATAATTTGCGTAAGCACATAATTTTTTAATTTGAAAATTGCCTTCTTAAAAAATAAGAATTTATTTTCCTTTCAAAAACGGGACCTAAAAGACTAATGTATTAAAGTGTAGTTATCAAAAATAGAATGTCAAATCATTGCCGCTTTCTAAAGTTGGAACCCTTTATTATTTCATCCTTCCAAGAGTGAGAGTGAAAAATCTACAAATGAAAAGACTAGCCTCATAAATTCGAATGCCGTGAAAAAGAGGAACTTGAAATTCACTGGAGTATAATTTTGAATCCCATTGACGAAGATGAGGCACGGATTTTGATTTTGTGCACACACATCATACATGGGCTTTTATATAAAGCATCACAATCAAATTATTAATCAATGGCGATAACTTGTGAAAATTATCAATGGCGGTAACTTGTGAAAATTTTCAAATATTGGCACAGATTTTCACTTATTTCTACGAGAAGTTGACCCCGCAGATATTAAAGATATTTTAATTTATTGCTCCAAGAGAATCACTAAATTATATACTACTACAGCATTTTGTTATTTCTCGAAATACTATTGTTTAGGTATTTGACTTTGATCACATTTGTGGCATTCATTGAGGTTTATTTGATTAATAGCTGATTTTTTGGTAAGTTAGGAGAGTAAATGGAAAGAAAGTTTAGGTAAGAAGGAAAAAGAAAAGGTTTGTTATCTTGTTTTTGATAATTTATTAGGAGAGATTAAAGAGAGAAAAGAGACCTAGATTATGATGATCCTCATTTGGGATAAGAAAATAATAAAAAGCAATTTAAGGTTGTATTAAGATAGGGCAAAGATAGAAAAAGCATAAATCCGTATTCTCTCTTCTCCTGTTCTTCCTACATTGATTATCCAAACAAGTGATTTGAAATCACAGATTTTATTTTTTATTTTTTTATCAATGTTTAGATTAATAGTGTTTGTCTTCTATAAGGTTGCCTAGTTGTTAATTTTAAGATCCTGAAATTAGTTGTAATGTGCACAAACTAATTGGTACATTTGGTCACGGGGATCGTGTAGTGCAGAGGGTGCACTACATGTTGTAGTGCGACATCTTGACCGTTGGTCTCAACAATTAATAGTTCAGAGTTCATTTTGGCAATGATGTCGGTCTCGGCCGTTCACTGGCAATGGGCTGGCAAATATTTTGTTCTAGACTTCAAGTACGTCACAATCATTCTTTCTTATTTTTTTGACAGTTAAAACTTAAAAGTGTCTGGACAGCATACCTGTATCTCAATTAATTCATTTCCTAATACAGTTAAAGGCAAGTTATCCACGCCGAAACTGAAAAACTCATAAGAACTTAGTTTCTTTCGGCCTGATCCAAAGAATCTAATCCTGATCAATCATATGAAAAATAAACCCACCAACCAATCGAACTAACCCTTAAACTACGTGACAATACGATTTGATTTCCTCCCATATCAACACATCCGCATGGCTCATGTGATCAAATACTATCACATGGGCCTTTCTCCTCCCGCGAGGTCGTCATTTTTTTGGAAGTTTAATTGTAGACTGATGTAGTTATCTTATTATTCGATATGATGCCAGTGATACAAGAAATTTTTAGGTGTCGGGTGGTATCACGTGGTTCCTGAGCAATCTATTCAGACCGTTCAAAAGTGAGTTGAATGACCGAGATTGCAACATTCTCTCTCCTCTCACCCACTACTCTCTCCTCTTTCTCTCTCTAAATTTAGGCCGTCCAAAATTGAAATGGACAATTTAGATGTACCGAACAGGCACCACGTGATACCCATCCGACACCCAAAAATTTCTCGACACCCAAAACCCGGTTATTCAACCCTTTTAGACAGCATCTCTTACGTTTGTGTTTGTGTGTGCAAAGAGGGAATCATCTATTATATGAAAGAATTAAATATAGTACTAGTTTTGGTTAAGACTGTTAAACGAACCAAACAGTTCGAACTTGGCTAGACTTTAGTTTGTTCAAACTTCAAACTTGTTTAAAAAACTAATAATAATTCAGAAAAATGGACATATATATATATATATATTTAATATGCATCTACTTTAGGCCCCATGACGGTAAAGGCAGCAAGCAGAGGTCATTCATGCCATCAGCCATCCACAATGTCACTGAATATGCCAAAAATACTCCCACTACTTTTTTACTCCACCATTGACCTTGCACCGAAAGATGCTATAATAAGTCTCTGCTTACATACATAGATATTGGTATATCGCAAATGTGTATTAGGAGAGAGAGCAGAAATCAAAACACCATGGTCCAAAATGTTTTAAATAACGGTATCGGCACACGTAGTAGTCGCGGTGCGATGTAACGGTATCAGGAAAATACAATACAATACGCTAAAAGGGAATTGTTTTGTGGCAGCCATGTATTTTTTAAAAAGTGCCTAAATCAGTGGTAATGGAAAACAAATCGATACTAAATCGAAGCCGGCTAATACGCATGCAAATATTTATCTTACTCGAATATCGAGGCGTAGTCGTATCAGAAAGTGCAAAAAAGATACGGAGTACGTAACAAGTTGTATGCTACAAAATGGCCCATATTTAAAACCTTGCACGAGGCAGTAAATGAAGGAATATCGTCATGGCTCTTCAACTACACCGGTAAATATTACAAAGTACTTCTATTACATGAACTGTATCGTTGCAATTTTTTCCGTAAAACATTTAGCAAGTCAGTGGTTAGAATTCCTCAATTAAATAAGCTGCAAAAGGCAACTCTTCATCTAGCTCAAAAATTGGAGGAAAAAAGAGAGACAATTTTATCCCGAACTTTTCAATCAAACACCAAGAATTTTACAACGATTCATATTTATTAATAAGTTTTATAAATTTTTACAAGGATGTAGGTTGGTCACCTAGGAAAACTTGAAGTGGGTTTTAATTGATCTGAACATCTAAGTTATAAAATAAAGATCAGTCTTGCTATTGTCAACCCACTGGGCTGACGATGAGTATACAAGAAAACAAGAAAAATACATAATTCTGTGTACTTTTTGCACCATTTAATACACATTCATATACTTATTATTACCAGTCTATTGGACTGATTTTAGAATTTTCCATTAAAGATTACTTTGAAAGACTATGGGCCCTTGCCAAGCAGATGTTGAGCAGCTGGTACGGCTCAGATCTTAACTGAGCAATGGACGATTGAAGATTTATATGCGCTCAGATTCAATCATAGTCATTCGTGCTAAGATAAACGGCCGAATACTGCTCGGCACCCGTTTGATAGCATCCGGGAGTTCGGAAAAGAAATAAAATGAGTTCAAGGGCAGTAGCAAATACTCCAACCTGTCTATTGGGATGATGGTACTAGTAATTTGGGCGGCAGATATTTGTGTCTGTGGACACAACCCATTTTCGAAGTACTCCAAATGAAATGACATGCTGAGGGTGTGGCCCAAATTGCAACAAATCATATCTTTATGAGAATAAATTTTTTTTACCGTCAGTGTAAAATTTTATTTTTTTTACCACTGTTTATTATGGATCCCACTAAATATTTATTGTTATGATTTGAACTGTTCATATTTTAATACATGCAATATAGTATTGCCATGCGAAAAATCGGCTTGATCAAAAGTTGATAGATATATCAAAATTTGAATTTTGATTTATAAAATGAACAATCTGATTTCTGTCAATATTAATAAAGATAAACTATCTATTTTACAACAAAAAAAAAATTAATTTTTGATACTCCTATCGATGTCCGATCAAGTTTATTTTTTGCATAGATACACTATTATGTGGGATCTACAAGATGAATGATTCAAATTAACAATAAACACACGATAGAACCGAAAAAAAATGGTGGTGAAAAAGTGAAATTTTCTATGGCGGGTTAAATGAATTTAATCTCTATTCTTATCTTACCAGTTCAGCCTGTAATTCCCTTCTAAATCCAAGACCCCACATAAGAAATTGGTTCATAAGAACAGAGACATGTAATATGGGAAGTTCAGAAGAAAACTCCCAAAAAATTAGAAATCTCAATCACCCATAACAAGATTTTTGTTCCCTATAATTTAGAGTGTCTGAGCTAGATTACCGATAACTGACTGGATTTAGTTCAGTTGACCACCCTTGTACACTCCTAAGTGGGAGGTGAAGGGGTCAGCAAGAATCGATTCTCTCTTCCCTCGGAGGGGCTCTTCCTTTTTCTATTTATTTTTTCCCTATGATAGGTTTATTTCTTGTAGTGTCCTATGATTTGTATTTCGTTATTATAACACATGATTTAAATGAGCTCTCCTATCAATTAACACAAAAAGGACTAGATTACAGACACTTCATTCTGCTAGCTAGGCAGGGACCCAATTTATTGGCCTCATCGAAGAGATTTTGAACGTGATACCATATGTGAAATCAAATCTCGTCTCAAACCAATCTCTTAGAGCATCCTCATCTCCCTCTCTATTCCTCTTCTTCAGGTAGAATAGCGAGCAAGATACTGGAAAGTGAGCTGCATCAGTCTCGTGGTCTTCCACGCTACTTGGAAACTTTTATTCACAAGCTTGTTCTTATTTTATTGCTTCGTCTCTTCCTGGATTCAAATGAACCTGGACATGGGTTTGTCGAGGCACCTCTCCAGAGAGTAAAGTTAGAGAGAGGGGTTTGGTTTGGTGCTTTTTTTTTTAGAATAAAGAAACAATATTTTTGATGAGATAGTGTAAATATAGAGAGTCTGATGCAGTAAACATTTTGAACGTAGATATCTAGAATAATGAAGTGATTTTTTAGGATTCGGAGATGCTGTAGTACGCTGTGTAGTGCGGCATTACAACCGTTCAAAAGGGTTTTCAACGGTTCATATTAAAAACAAATTTTTCTCTGGAGGCGCCCTACGCAGGGGTGCATTACGGCACTCCCGGGTCCGATTTTGTAAGGTGTAAAATAGTTCAAAATGTAGAGAAGCTGATACGAATGCTTCTAGGTTTCCGAGCATAGCGCGCTAGCGATTGTTTCTCCTAAATGATTCCATCGGAAAAACAAGAAGGCAAGACAAAATGATTTGAAGAGTCATGATTTCAATGACGCCATGGACATAGTCAATTCATCACCCTCAATTCTGTTTGGTCGCGTGGATATGGGCGGGCCATTTCTCCAAGTCTTCGCTGTGAAGGTTGGGCTGGTCATGTGGCCCAATCTAATATTTCTTGGTTATAGGCCCAATCCAATGCTATAATTTTTTTTTTTGGAAAAATGAAGGGCCAATGGCGTGTTTTAATAATTAATACCCGCCAAAGATATTTTCAGTATTAACAAATGCTCTTAGCATGTCCTTGACATGTATTAATTATCAAAATACGTCATGGGCCGTCATTTTTCCTTTTATTTATTTATAAGTACACTACTTTTATTAAGATTGTAGTGGCTCTGGAAATGGGGCTCGGACCATTCCTGATCTAGGTGCTACCGAGCGGGTTCACGTCTTCAAGGCAGGGTCTCCGCAGCGTGTACTATACCTACTATGTACACAGTTGCAGCTAAAGATCGCTTCATCTCTAAAATCATCCTTTTTCACATTTTGAGTAACCATTCCAGTAGTGATTGATCTACACAACTTGGACTTCACCGAAAATGTCCTGTTGGGTTGGTCTACAAAATGATGTTTCTGATAATTTTTTACATTGTCCGGATCGTATTACTTGCAACTCGATTAATTCTCGGAGGTTTAACTCCACCATTCACTATCGGAAGACCCCAATTGATTGGCCCCGCCGGAGAGGTTTCGTGCAAGAGAACTCTAAGGAACCAACCTCTCGGGCTTCGCCCATGACAAGTGATTGCTTATCCAAAATGATTCCAGCGGGAAAAGAAGAACGCAAATATTCATCAATTTAAATGTAGCCATGGACATTCCTCACCCCAATGACATTTGTTTGGGCAGGTCATTGCTTTGGTGTTCCGGATTCTCAAAAAAGAAACTTTTAGAAAATAAAGGTAATTTCAAACTTAAAAATTATTTGTTTAACCAAATAATTTTCCTACAAATATGGATCTTGTTTGATAGATTTCATTGAGATCTTTTAAACGATGCAAAAAAAATTATTTATTATTTTTATTATATTCAAGCTTGAAATTACATTTTTTTTCAAAAAGAATGTTTAAAAAGAAAACGGAATGGCTAATCTCTACGTACGTACCTTGGAATCCTCCAAAAATGTCCTGTTTAATTAGTTGAGTTTTCAAAATCAACTATTTTAGGCGTTTCTAAAAAATAATTATTCTTCAAATTCCGATGGTAATTTTTTAAAAAATTAAAAACTGAAATGGTCCTTAATTAGCAACATGGAATCATTTTTTTCCTTTCCAGTGTTCTGTAATATGTAGGAGTAATGAGTGCTTCTTGCAAATATGACAAATAAATACGTAGATGCAAGTTTCAAAAGTCATAATACTGTAGAAAAGAGGTTTCCATTAATGTTGTAAAAACTGATTGAATTGAAAGAACGGTTGAAAAATCAATTGCAGTAATCCCATTCTCACATATCTCTACAGTTAAGAATCAAGACTGCGATTTAGTACCTAAAATGAATCAAGGTCAAAAGGAGTTTAATTGCATAAAATATGGATTTCAAGTCCCAGTAGGGTAGGGAGGGGTTTCCTATAATAGGCATTTGGACCGTCTATTTCTGTAATCAATAGTTCAGATACGTTTGTTAATTCTTACCGATAAGAGTTAACTTTGATAAATAAAAATGCTTCAGTGAGTCTGAACCATCGATTGTGGAATTGGACTGTCCAGATACACATTACATGCATAGATTTGATATCGTAGTTGTGAATCCTCGGGTCAAATTTTTGCAATTTATAGTATTAATACCTTACGCAAATTATTTGGGGTCTCAAATTCACGACCGAACATACATATAATGGTGGTTTGTTCGTTTTTAGTAACATCAAAATAACCACGGATGCGACTCTTTTTTTTTACATTCTATCTATCAATTTTTGCGCTGTAGTTGGTTTTTCGGCTATCTAGTTGCATGAGGTGTTTTTCGTTCATGCTACAGTCACTTAGTTGGTATCGGAGTCTCTGTAGAAAGCCTCGTCTATAGTGGAACTACCATGACAAGTGTTCTTCGACAACTTGCATGCTGTTTGGGCTGAATTAGCTCAATCAAATGGCAAATGATTGTGTGCGGGCGTGCCAGAAAAGAAATAACTTCACAGATGAAATTACTCTTTTCAAATTGATTTGAAATAACTAATCTCAATCAGGCAATTGTGTTATCCGTTCGATTACCTCAACTAAGAGGATTTTTCCTTAAGGTATCAACCAAATAAAAGATTGACGCGCTTCGAATCAGAAAAGATGATTGAACACAAACAAACCTGAATTTAATCAAAGGTAAATTTGTATACAAACACTCTTAAGACTCTTCTAAGAACAATACAGTAAAATAAGCACACTGAATTTAATCAAAAGTGGACTTACAAACGACTATTCTCTGGTAAGAGAAAACTTACAAGAAAATAAGAGAACTTGAATTCAATCGAAAGCAATCTTACATGCAAATAAGCCTTCAACTTACAAAAAGATCCTACTTTAAACTAAACTAATCTAAGATAGATCTCTGAGCAATCATTTTGTATGAGTTGTCAGATGATATGAATTTTTGTGGGGGCTTCTCTCTTCACTTCACTTCTTTATTTATAGACACGGGGTCTGCCTTCGATCTCCACGTCTTCGATTGATACCCACGTTGGCCACAATAAACGGTTGAGGGGACCTTCGAACGGTTACCTTGATATTTCCAGAATTCCTTCTCCCTGCTCGCTTCGATCGTGGTGTTCATGGCCGCCTCTTGGATCGTGATTCCTATTTTCAAGCAACGTGAATTAATGCAACACGTCTGCTTCCACAATGATTCCCTGTAATTGATTCTAATTTCAGTTATAAAACAGGGCAGCGAGGGCACCGTTCGATGATCGTAAAGTCTAAATCAACGATTAGATCCAATAATCTCCCAAACCAGCGTTTAATTACTCCTCAAACGACACCGGTTCACTTTAAAACGACACCGTTTGACATAAAAATGGTATCTCCCTTAATTTCCGCAATCCCCTGTAATTGGTACTTGACTGGGACAGGCTCCATACAACCGCCGTACCGTTCGGGGCCACGTGGAATTTTTTCATTGGGTGGCACTTTTTAGGATGTAAACACACCCCCCGCATTAACATTTTGTTTATGCTAAATAAATGTTAATGGCACACGTTCTCTGCCCATATCCCTTCAAATTCGGATGCACGAAGCATGACAGGATTTCATTCCCATGCACGTCTATTGAGCTTCCCAAAGATAGCTACAATAATTTTCCTATAAATGTCAGTTAATGATAGGGTTTAACGAATCACATTACCCCTCATAAACCTCTTCGAACTTAAGTCTTCTCCGATAAGAAGTCTTACGTTTATGGATTCTCTTCCAGAAATCAATCTCATTCTAGATAACCTTGATCATCAATCTTACTCTCCCCAAATGTCTCCTCCAAATTCCCCTCGAATGTTGGCAGGCAAAATCATCTCTGATCGAACATTCCATACCCCCAACCCATCTCCCACGGGTTGGGATTCTTCCTTAACCCCTTCGAATTCGTGTGATGGGTCCAACTGGGGCTCATGGGGAGAAAATTCCACCAATACCAATACTGGCACCATACTGGTCAAATTTGATCAACCTGACCCCACACCCAATAGATTCCATCACTTTCGAACCCTTTTGGCGAGCCACTTCCTGCCACTGAGCGGTAACGACACCGTTCACATGGGCATGCTCGAATCACTCTATTCGTCCCTCAAATTTTCTCCTTTCCTCAAACAAGAGGAAAACTATCTTGGGCCTGCCCCCTATTGCGACTTCAAACGCATAGCCCAAGCCCAAAAAACCCTCTGGCTCACAGAGGTGCAAACCCCACACTTCCCAGCTGACTTCGAAGAGACCAATACATTCTTACGTGCCTCCTGTGCTCGTGTTTCACTGCAAGTCACATCCCCTGTTGAGGCATTGGATCTAACTCCTGCTCCCTTTGTTTTCCGCAGGCATCCCCTGTTCAAACTCTTTCTGTACAGAAAGACTTTGCTGTAAAGGATACTGACATGCATACTTTGCTGTCATTCCTTACTGAGCCAACCTTTGCACAAGTACTGACCAGTCTGGCTCCTTCGAAGGCTGTGGGGCCACTTCCTATCCTTCAGAGAGACTTCCCCCTCACTCCCTTACCGGTTTCAGAGGAGGGACCTCTAAGGATGAACCCTACTTTAGCTTCGAAGAGCCATACTCTTAGAAATGCTGAGGACCAAGGCTCCAGTTCAACCTCCTCCTCAAATCAGGTACTCTTGACAATCAGTCATACCTTTCATTTCCTGTTTTTCATCCCACTTAACTTTAACTCATAAACCTCATGCAGGTAACTGGCATGACTCTTCTTCCTGAAGACCATCCCACATCTTCCTCTTCTCCAATTGACTTGCCCTTAGTTGTTTTTGACATCTCTTTCTTTAAGAGCCAATTGGAAGAATTCTGCAACAAAATTGCTACTCCCACTCCTCTTATCTCTTCGAATCCCTTGGAAAGCCTTCAACAACTCTTGAGCCCCTCCACACCTCTTCTCTTGCCTTCTTTTAGGATTAACCATGTTCTTTCGAAGGAAGAAGTCCTGACATTAAAGAGTCTTCTGAGGACTCTAAACCAACTAGGACTTCCTATTTTGATTGAACACAGTTTAGCCTATCACTTCGAGGTGTGCTACCAAGCCTTACTTCTCTCCCAAGGTCTTCCAGTGCCAATCAATTCCACTCTCCAAGAACATATCAAGCAATTTAGTGAATTGATTGCTCACAACTACTTCCTAGCCGAGAGCATTGGCCCAACCCTCAAGAAGGTCAACAAGTTAGAAGCCAAAGCACTCGAGACCGCTTCTCGCTTATCTCTATATCAAGCTCGAAAGGATAAGCTTTCAGAGCTCGACAAAAAGATGCAGCGGTTACTAGAAGAACTGGAGAAAGTTAGGGAAGAGAGAGCTGAAGTTTCAAGGGGCTTCCCAGAGCTTGAGGGTGAAGCACTAAGGGATGAATCGATGCTCCCACGACTTATTCCTTCCCTTCGAGAGGAACAGAAGAGAAGAGCAGCTCATACGTCCCTTTTGGATACTAACTTTAATTCTCTTCGAGGACTACTAACTACCATTTGTAATGTAACTAGTCCTTTTCTGTAACTTTACGCAGTTTGTACTTTATTCTTTCATTGAATATTCGATTCTCTTGGGCAAGTACATCCACAATTAATTCAAACCCTGTTTTCCACTTTCCATTACTCAGAAAGACTACTGTGCTAACGCTTCACCTACCATATCTTAAAGAGCCATAAATGAACATTCCCAAGCTTACTAGTATAAATAAAGGTCTTGGGAAAAAGAAAACTTACCAAGCATCTTCTTCCTCCGCCTTCTCTTCTTGTAGCAACTTCCACACAAGCTTTCCAGTTAGGGCTCCAAAGAAACCCATCATGAAACCTCTTCCCCTGTTTCTAAAGAAAAGCCTCCAAGCATAGCCACATCATTTCTTACGAAATTTCCCTTACACCCCAAGGCTTCTGGGTATAGCCACATCATTTCTTACGATGTGGATGTATCCAGCGGTCGCTTCGAAGACCAAAGATTCTAACCAATAATGGTCTTCGAAGCCCACCTACCTACCAATGGAGCTATGAGCTTCCAACTGTGATTCCCGGAGCTCTATATCCCTACCAATAATTGGTAGGGAGATTGGACCAAGTCACAATGAAGCTTGGTCCTAAACTTTGTATCTCAGTTGGATTATCCCTAGAGACCCAGCTTTGATCCCTAGGGACCCAGCTTCGAGATACTAATAGACCCTAGATAGGTTTCTCGATGTAATCCTTTATGCAAATGTAATGGATCCTTAGATAGGTTTCTTGATGTAATCCCTTGTAACTTTCTGAGTTGATGAAATGAAAAGATGCTTATTCTCTATTTATATTTCCAATGCTGGCTTTGCCCAATGAACTGGTAGTTTAGCCCTTCGCTACTGCTTCACTCTGCTTCTGATGCTAAATACTAATGTGGACGTAATAAGCATAAAGAAACTCAAAGAAGCAAAAATTCCTCCACCAGCATTTTTATATTATTTACCCCGGCTGGGTTTCTGCTTCGAAGCCCTTGAATAAATAATAAACAATGTTGACGACGCCAAAACAAGCTGGCTCTTCGAAAACCAAACGCATACGGTCTAAATTAATTAGTCCAACTCATCAACTTCCCGAGGCTTTCCAGCCGTCTCCTTGTGAGTTGCAACCCATTAATTATGCCGCCCAAACGTTCTCAGACCCTTCGTCTTCTGAGCCTTACGTATTTCCATTCATCAATGCCCATAACTACTGAAGTGGGTTCTTTGCACCCGTATGATTATAAATACACCAATGCGTTAACAGAACGGTGCACTCTCTCTTTCACTCTCTCCCGCTCCACATATCCAATCATGGACGCTGATCAGCCCATGCTTTCCGTCGAACTGGCGACCGAGATGACCAAACTGGCCAACATGCTTATGGAACTCAAGAGAGAGATCCAAACAGAGCTCCAGGCCCTTCGAAGCGAGGTCGAACAGCTTCGAAGCCAGCTAGTGTGCGTGGAGACAGCCTCACGTCTCTGCTTGGCTAGGACCTGGGATGATCTCTCATCCGTCCTTTCGGCTCACGAAGCAAAAAGTCCCCCGGAGAGAGGATCTTCTTAAAGATTCTCCCTTGGGACTGTGAGGATCAACCATGATCTTCATTTTTGCTTTTTAGGCCGGAGGGATTTTTTTGTTCAGATCCACTTGGATCTGTTTGTATTTATTTTGCTCAGATCCGCTTGGGTCTGTTTCAACCCATTTGGGTTTTCCTTTGTTTTGTCATTTCATAAATATAATGGAAATTTGGTTGGCAATACTTGACTCTTTCATGGCTTCGAATACCTAACATGACACACTGGCTGAAGTGTGATCATATAAGAACTTCAAAGAAAAGAACTTCTGGTATCAAAACCAATTGAAATCACACCACTATACAACCAATGCCTCGGATTTGGGATTCGCTTTGGTTTTAGCTTAAAAATAACCAAACCCCATCGAAAACCTCAGAAACCTTCCTTCGAAAGCTGTCTTCTATGAACGGATTCCCATATAGATGGTATATAAGCTTTGAGATGCCTTCCATTGATTTTCCTTCGATGAACATAACCATCCAGATTTCTCAAATGATAGGCTCCTCCTCTCAGCACTCTATGGATTTGAAAAGGCCCTTCCCATGTTGGCGCCCATTTTCCTAATCCATCTCTTTTTACCCTCCTATCCCTGATAGGAAGAATAACCTTCCATACAAGATCCCCTTCATCAAAGCTTCGAAGAGCGACTCTCTTATTATAACTCCTTGCCACTCTTGCCTTTTGCAACATGATTTGATTTAAAGCCTTTATCCTGGCTTCATCAATGTCTTCTAACTCCATGTGCATGGCTTGATGATAAGACCCTGCATCCAAATTATTTTGACATGCTACTCTTTGTGACTTTACAGTAATCTCCATAGGCAACACAGCATCATGTCCATAAGTTAGTGCGAATGGAGTCGTGCCTGTGCTAGTCCTCTTTGTATTTCTATATGCCCACAAAGTGTCAAGTAACAACTCATGCCAAACCTCTGGATTCTGATCCACCATTCTTTGAATCCCCCTCTTAATAATCTTATTGGTTGATTCTGCTTGACCATTTGACTGAGCATAATAAGTGCTGGTATATATTAATGAAATTCCATGATTACTAGCAAAATTCCTTACCAGCTTTGCCTCAAATATAGAACCATTATCCACTGTTATCGTTTGAGGGCTTCCAAACCTGTATATGATTCCTTTTATGAAATCAATAACATGGGTTTGCTTTACCTCCTGAAAAACTTGTGCTTCCACCCACTTTGTAAAATAATCAGTTGCCACTAAGATAAACTTATGCTTCTCCAACGAAGGAGGATAAATCATCCCAATCATGTCCATGGCCCAACCCCTGAAAGGCCATGGTTTTATCACATATTGCAAATCCGTGACTGGCAAACGCTTGAGTGGACCTGTTTTTTGACAGGCTTGACACCCTTTTGCATAGTCTATACAATCTTTGAGGATGGTAGGCCAATAATAACCATACCTCCTTATCAACCATCTCATTTTTATGCCAGCTTGATGTGCTCCACAAATTCCTTCATGCACTTCAGCCATTACCTTAAAGGCACTTACCTTGTTTAAGCATTTCAACAGAAGGCCATCCATCCCTCTCTTGAATAGCTCATTGTTGTACATTATGTAGTTTATTGCTTTCAATCTGGTTGCCTTGTCTGCAACACTATCTGGTTTGGTCAAATATTCAATCAATGCTTGCCTCCAATCAACACTTTGACTAGTAGGGACATTAATTTCCAAAACTTCGAAACCAGTTATTCTGTTTTGCAGCATGGGCAGAGATTTCCTCAAAGTTAATTGACAAAACTCCTTTTCATTCTCTGATATAACTCTGAAACCAGATGCCCTTTGAGCTATTTCATCAGCTTCTTCATTAAAGAATCTGGGAACATACGTTAAAGTGAGCATATAGAACTGATTTATCAACCTCTTGGCCTGTTGATAATAAATTATCAACGCTGGACTAGTGCACTTAAACTGTCCATTTAGCTGATTTATCACTAACTGAGAATCTCCAAAAACTTCAGCAACACTCACTTTCAGGTTAAGTAAAATTTCTAATCCTATGATCAATGCTTCATATTCTGCCTGATTATTGGAGCATTGTCCCTCATTCATTCGAAAACCATATTTGGTTTTCAACCCTTGGGGAGATTCAATAACTATGCCTACTCCAGCCATCTGAGCTGTTCTTGACCCATCGAACCATAAATTCCATGGCTTGATCTCGACCACAGTGGCTTCCAACGCTTTTGGTGTCTCAAGCTCATTTGGATGATCAGCTAGAAAGTTGGCCAATGCCTGGCCCTTTACTGACTTTTGTGGTACATATTCAAGACAAAACTCAATCAAAGACACTATCCATTTCCCAATTTTCCCACTAAGCACTGGCTTCGAAAGCATGTGCTTAATTACATCAGTTTGAGAAATAACATAAGTTACTCTAGGCAACATATAATGCCTGAGTTTCTTGGAAGCATAAAACAAAGCTAAACACAATTTCTCTACTGCAGCATACTTGCATTCACAGGAGTTTAGGAACCTACTAAGATAATAAACTGCTCTTTCCTTGCCATCTTCATTGTCTTGAGCCAACAGTACTCCTATTGAGTCGTGTGTTGCAGCTAAGTACAACTTCACTGGCTTTCCTTTGATGGGAGGCGCCAAAACAGGAGGGTTGGCTAGATAGCCTTTGATGGCTTCGAAGGCCTCATCATGCTCTCTGGACCACTTGAATTCTTCCCCTTCCTTCAATTTTAACAAAGAAGAGAAGATTTTAGTTTTCCCTGCAGTGTTAGATATGAACCTTCGAAGGAAATTTAATTGACCAAGAAACCTTTGCAGCTCCTTCTTTGTAGAAGGTGGTTTGGCTTCAATAATAGCCTTTGCTTTGTTCTTGTCAACTTGTATTCCTCTGTTGTGGACTAAATACCCTAGAAATTTTCCAGCTGACACTCCAAAAGAACACTTTTCTGGATTCAATTTCAACTGATAATGCTTCATTTGTTGGAATGCCTTCTCCAAATGTTTCAAATGATCCTCATTGGAATTTGACTTCACAATGATATCATCTATGTAACATTCAAGAAAACCTCCAACCAAATTATGGAAAATGGCATTCATAGCCCTCTGGTACGTGGCTCCAGCATTTTTTAGTCCAAATGGCATTTTGACCCATTCAAAGATGCCAATATTACCAGGGCAGGCAAATGCTGTTTTATGCACATCTTCCTTTGCAATACAAATTTGATTATATCCCGAATGCCCATCCAATATGGATAATATCTTGTGTCCAGCTGAACCATCCACAAGTGTATCCACATTAGGCATCGGATATTCATCTTTAGGAGTTGCAGTATTTAGGTTTCGAAAATCAACACAGATCCTGATAGTACCATTCTTTTTAGGGACTGGAACCACATTGGATAGCCATTCGACATACCTGGCTGTTCTAATAAAACCTGCATCTAGAAGCCTCTGCATCTCCTTTTTAACTCCTGCAATAGTCTCTGGACTCATCTTCCTGGTTGGCTGCTTTACAGGTTTGAATTGTGGCTTGATAGGCAACCTATGCTCCACCAATTCCCTGTCCAATCCAGGCAGTTCCTTGTAACTCCATGCAAAGCAATCTTTGTTTGCTTTTAATAGTGCTACCAACTCAGCTTTCACCTTTGGTTCAAGCTGTTTGTTAATGAACACTGGATTGGGGTTTTGTTCATCCCCCAATTCTACTTCCTCCAGAAGGTCTTGAGCTTCGACCTGCCCTGGAGAAACACTCTTGATTTCCTCCTCTTGAGGCTTACCATCGTGCATAACATCTTCCCATATATTATCTTCTTGAATCTTCTGCTCGATCCCCAAAGCGACGTATCTCACCAAAGCCAAAGAGTTGGCCTCTTCTTCTGCCTCTTCCTTGGACTTACATCCAAGCAGCATCATCTTTTGGGGTGTCTGATTCATAATCAACAGTTTGTTTCAGCTTTGATTTCAGCTCTGCCAATTCTCCCAGTTCCATCTCGTTGGTTGGGTAAGTGGCTGCTTGTAGTAATTCACTCAAAGGAACTACATCTGACTTGTACATTTCAGCTTCAGCAAAATTTGCTGTGGCACTAAATGGATGTGGATCAGCTTTGACTCCTTCAACACCCACTTCTTTGCCTTTGTCATACTTGACAATCATTAATTCCTGATGCATGGAGGAAGGGATACATCCATTAACATGAATCCAATCTCTTCCTAATAAAGCATTGTATTTAGCATATGTGTCAACTACAAAGAAGGCAGTATCAGTCTCTATTCCTCCTACTGCCAATCTAATGGAGATGATCCCCCTGGCATGTTGACTTTCCCCAGTAAATCCTGCAATGGATGTGCTAGTTGGAATCAATTTTGCCTTTCCTTTCCCTAGCTTTTTCAAGGTTTGGAAAGGCAAAATATTCACTGCAGCTCCATTGTCCACTAGGATTCTGTTAAGTGGGACTCCATCGAAATATGCAGTAATATATAATGGACGCAGATGTTGTCTCATTGCATTAGTAGGTAATTTAAATGGATATGAAATTTCCACATAATTTAGATCTATTACCAAAGGATATTCGACGTCAGACATGGACTCCGGGACAAAACAAGCACTTTCTTTTGAGCTTACCTCCAAACTCCCTTGACTCTGCTCAATTTCACATACCAGGTTCCCGTCCATCTCTACCTGAGCCACCTCTTCCAAGTCGCAGTTGTTGCATATGATGTTCAATTCTTCATCACTGAGCGTTTCTTCGAAGTCGACTGGCTTGTCCAAGTTCGACCAGGCATCACCTTGGCCCTTCGGTGTCTGGCCATTCTTGAAGAAATCCATAGAGCATGGATACACCATATTCACCTGCACTTCTGGCTGCTTGCCAAATTGGATTGTTGCCCTTTCTTTGGCTGGTTCAAGTGTCTCAGTTTCCTTAACTTCCTTGCTCTCAACCTCTTGTGCTGATAGCTCCATAGGTGAAGAGCTTCCTTCGACCCCTTCTTGTTCTACCAACATGGCTTCGAGCAACCCAGACTGGTAACTAGCCAATGAATTGGGAGAAGGTGGATCAAGATCTTCTTCAAGCATGGCCGAGGCTACTTTCTTCAAAGTCTCCCTCTCATGATGCTGGGCTCGAAACTCTTCTGGGTCCCTCTTAACCCTGTCAAACCGTGGATTAGGCCTTGCTCTCCTGCCTGATTCTTCCCCCGTTGAGGATTCTCCTGATTGGAAAAGCGTGTATTTTCTCTGGAGCTTCCTCTTCTGAGTTCTTGAAAGCAATGGAACCATTTGTGGTATTTGGGACTTGGGATCCCTGATTAACACCCAGTTTCCTGAGTTCGAGGCTGGTGGTTTGAAAGTTCTGTTCTCATTCCTGTTGGAACTTTTGTATCCTTGGAACAGATCTGGCTTGACTTGCTTGAGAAACCAATCAGGAACCCCTTTCACCAAAGTGAATTCCTCTTGTGTGGCTTCTCCTGGTGCCTCAACTGTCTGACCAATGTTGGCCTTCTTCGAAGGTGGCAACTCCCTTCTGTGGATAGCTGGGACAGGGCTAGAGGGCACATCTCCCTTTGGTCCCAACCAAGGCTTACTGTCACTTAGCCTTGCTTGCACTGGAGCCAATCTCTTCATTCCCATCTCCTTAGGGAAAAAACTCACGCCCTTTCTATCCAAGTCTTTAAAAACCAGATAGTTGGCCCTGCAACCTACACACAGACACTCCAAAAATGAAGCTTCCAACATGGGCAAATGATTATTACCTGGGAATCTCTGTGAAACCAACCCATCACCATTTCGTTTATAGGGCGTTGGCCTCATTCCCATGCCTCGAGGATAACAAGCGTGTGGCCTGCCTCTTCCATATTGAACAGTATTCATGTTCACTGGTGCCTCCTTATCCTGCCAATACTTCTTGACAGTTCGAGCCAGTGAGGAGGGCACATTGGTGTTGACTTCTTCTACCTTTGGAAAAGGCGTTGTATCAATTCCCATAGTCTTTTCTGGAAATTTGATCATTCCTTTCTTGATTTGTTCTTGAATCCTGTCACGGAAAACATTACAAGACTTAGTTGAATGGGACCAAGAATCATGCCATTTGCAATAAGTCTTCCCATTCTTTTCCTCTGCTGTGGGAAGTTTCACATTCGAAGGCAGCTTGATAATTTTCTTTCTTAACAAGAAATCAAAAATCTCATCTGCTTTTGATATATCAAAAGAATATACTTTAGTAATCTCCTTTTGTTTGAACTTCTGTCCTAGAGATACATTCTTTTGAATCGAGGGCTCACAAACACAAGGATCATGCTCTATAATTTCTGCAGCATCGATCTCATAATTAGGATCCCTATAATACGTAGGGTAAGAGGAATTATGTCTGTCCATGTCCTCTTCTAGCAGTAATTCATATCTAGCCACTTTATAGGTTAGGTCTGCAAAGTCTCTAAACTCTGTAGAATCAAACCTCTTTCGAAGCTCTCTCTCTAAACCATCTTGCGCTAATCTTACGAATTCTGCCTCTGGCAGTCGAAGTTTGCATTTGGTCTTTGCTCTTTTGAACCTAGATATGAAATCCGCTACTTTCTCATCTGGTTTCTGCTTCAGCCTTGCTAAGTCTGCCATAGAGACTTCAGGCTCAGCATTAAAGAACTGCGCATGGAATGCCTCTTCCATCTGAAACCAATCAGTTATTGATTCTGGTGGCAAGTTAGTATACCATGCAAAAGCTGGCCCGGACAAAGAATTTGGAAATAGCTTCAACTTCATGAAGCCATTTTGAGCCAAATTCTTGCACTGGGCAGAAAACCTTGCAATGTGCTCTATAGAGGACTGTCTCCCATCCCATAGAACAAGGTAAAATCTGGGATTTTAAACTCTCGAGGGATTTGGAAAGTCGTGTCTACCCATTCTGGATATGGTTTTCTATAAATTTGGGGTTGTACCCCCCGAGTTCGAGGTCCACAAACCTCTTGTATGAGACCCATGACTTGGTCCCTTAGTACTGGATTGCCTATGAGGAAGTTTTGCTCCTGATTTTCAACAGGAGGCTCTGGTCCTATGAAACCATCTTCATAAACTCCCTTGTCGTGTCTAAATCCCCTTGTCCCTCTCTAGGGATCCTTCCATACGGTGCAGGTTGCATTTCATCAAATGCTTCATTAGTTCGAACAGACCTATGGGTTCCATAAGCCGTCGTGAGAGGATTCTTGGTAGGTGGGACTTTTTGGCGAGGGTGTCGTGGGTTTTCACCCCTTCTCTCGGGCTTACGAACCAATTCTGGTTCTGAATCATCCTCCAACTCCCCAAATGTGGGTTCGAAGAGAGGATTTATACTCTGTCTTTCTCTGGTATTCCTTCGAACCCCTATGTGAACACCACGAGGCTGTCTTGGAATCTCTAAGACAGGTTCTGGAGGTCTCACAGGCTCATACCAAGATTGTGGTATTTCATCTGGATACATCTTTTCCTTACCTGTTCTAGATTTCATTCTACTTCTACCAACATCCTCTCCAAGCCTTCCTTCGAAGGGACTTTGGTGAGTGTTCGAGTTGGCATGATTATTTAGCCCATTATCCCCTGGGCTATTCCTTGCTGCCTCTAAGTCGGGCAACCTATTTCTCATGCTTTTGATCATGGCTCTCTGGGTTTGAGCCATCTCTCGAAAAGCTACCATCATTTCCCTAAACACTTCCTCTCTATCTTGGTCTTTGCCACTGGCTTGTCCCTTTTGGAAGCTTGGAGGTACCTCGTCAGGAGGTACTTCATAGGAGGGCTCTTCATAATGAGGCTCTTCTTCTATTTCTAAAGCCAATTGAGGAAAACCAGGATTCGTTGGCGTTCCTAACTCTGGTGCCTGTTCTGGCACAGCTTGTTCTTCTGGCGCTAAATCACCCATGGGTGTTCCTATTTGCTTTCGAAGCCTTGGCATTTTGACACCTTTGTGTCCCACCGGGCGTGCCAAAAATTGTTTGGGCTGAATTAGCTCAATCAAATGGCAAATGATTGTGTGCGGGCGTGCCAGAAAAGAAATAACTTCACAGATGAAATTACTCTTTTCAAATTGATTTGAAATAACTAATCTCAATCAGGCAATTGTGTTATCCGTTCGATTACCTCAACTAAGAGGATTTTTCCTTAAGGTATCAACCAAATAAAAGATTGACGCGCTTCGAATCAGAAAAGATGATTGAACACAAACAAACCTGAATTTAATCAAAGGTAAATTTGTATACAAACACTCTTAAGACTCTTCTAAGAACAATACAGTAAAATAAGCACACTGAATTTAATCAAAAGTGGACTTACAAACGACTATTCTCTGGTAAGAGAAAACTTACAAGAAAATAAGAGAACTTGAATTCAATCGAAAGCAATCTTACATGCAAATAAGCCTTCAACTTACAAAAAGATCCTACTTTAAACTAAACTAATCTAAGATAGATCTCTGAGCAATCATTTTGTATGAGTTGTCAGATGATATGAATTTTTGTGGGGGCTTCTCTCTTCACTTCACTTCTTTATTTATAGACACGGGGTCTGCCTTCGATCTCCACGTCTTCGATTGATACCCACGTTGGCCACAATAAACGGTTGAGGGGACCTTCGAACGGTTACCTTGATATTTCCAGAATTCCTTCTCCCTGCTCGCTTCGATCGTGGTGTTCATGGCCGCCTCTTGGATCGTGATTCCTATTTTCAAGCAACGTGAATTAATGCAACACATCTGCTTTCACAATGATTCCCTGTAATTGATTCTAATTTCAGTTATAAAACAGGGCAGCGAGGGCACCGTTCGATGATCGTAAAGTCTAAATCAACGATTAGATCCAATAATCTCCCAAACCAGCGTTTAATTACTCCTCAAACGACACCGGTTCACTTTAAAACGACACCGTTTGACATAAAAATGGTATCTCCCTTAATTTCCGCAATCCCCTGTAATTGGTACTTGACTGGGACAGGCTCCATACAACCGCCGTACCGTTCGGGGCCACGTGGAATTTTTTCATTGGGTGGCACTTTTTAGGATGTAAACACATGCGCGTCTCCGACATCTGATCACCTAATCAATTTAATGCTAGTGTATCCTTCATTTGATTTGAGCATGGAATTTCAATTGTATTAGATGCATACGGTGGTTTGTAGTAATATTTATATTATCAATGGATCTCTGACTTTTTTCAAAAGAAAAAAAAACAATAAATACAATTTGGGAAAACTAGTTTGGTTAATTTTGCCTCCTTCCAAATGGAAGGTCATTGAGTCAATTCTTGCCAAAACCAAAGATTAATTATTTCTTTAATGGGAGATATTTGTTTACTAATTTGTTCCCTATGTGACTATTGTTGCGATTAGTGGAATTGTGAGTTTGTGCCTAGTTTGACTTACGAAATAAATAAAAATTATTAGACAAACAAACAATAAATAGACAGAAGAGGTGAAAAATGCTAGGTTTAATATTTTTTGCCGCCCACATTTTTATAAAGGAGTACTCAGAAAGCATACTGGCACGTCTGTGCACAGACGCGTTAACAGGGTCCATTTCGGAGTCCCCCAACTATCGTTCTGTTCCCCTAAACATAGAGAAATTGAATAAGAACACGTGAAAATTATGTATACCTAATTGCATTTAGGTATCCACCAAAAACTATTAAAATGAAACCCTAAAACTATTAAAATGAAATCCCATTTGACAAATCTTTGCTTTGCTTACTTTACTTTCGATATATATTTTTTTACTTTTCAACAATATAAGCAATCATTGCGGAAAGTGATTCCAAGTAACAATTAAGAATCAAAAACTAAAAAATAAGACCAAAACTAATTTAATTTCTTCAATCTATAAGCCTATTCATGGTCTAACCAGGGTCTTAACTTGAAGTGGGCTAGGTCGAGCCATGGTCCTTCTTTTCCACAAATTAATTTCTTTTCTAGGCTCCATTGCCATCACCCCACCACCCCCACCAACCAATATTGGTGCAGAAAAAGGAACAAAACCTTCTCTCTCTTCCCCTTCGCTCTCTTCACCAGAATAATAATCCCCAAAATCCTCATCCGTCGCCTTAACCTGATCCCCCCAATCGAAATCCCTAATTGCGTCCCGGCCGCTTGCGAACCGCCTCATCTGACTCAAACTCGGTGCTCGATCAGGCAACCTAGTCTGATCGAACGAAGCATCAGATTTCCTACCCTGCGGTTTCATACTACTCGATAATTTTTTCTGAAACGCCGTCGTCGTATTCTTCTTCGCTTCAAATTGGGCCGAAACGGGCTTTACGTGATCTTTGGGCTGAAAGGTGGGCTGCTTTTCATTCTTGATCTTCTTCTTGTGCTTGATTTGGCCCATGCATGAGACTTTTGGTGACGTGGGCTCTTGGGTTTCGAACGTGGTAGTGGTTGAGTTCTTGGGCTTCCCTCGGGCTTCCGCCGGAAT
>BPLS01000258.1:1216734-1227505 GCA_019656275.1 Rhododendron kiyosumense
TATGGACATGAACTGGCCGGAGAATCCTTTTCCGCCTAGGTGCTTGAGCTTGTCTGGGCTGAATGGTGGGTTTTGGAATCTAATGGCTGAAGCTGCTCTTGGTAGAAATTTCAAGAACTTGTTTCTTGACTTTGGTTTCTCCATACTCTCTCTCTCTCTCTCCTCTAGATTTATTGATCAGTCTAGTTTTCTTCTGAGTGATCTTTCTGTAATTCTCCCCCCCTCTCTCTCTCTCTCTCTGTCTGTCTGTGGTGTGTGTGTTTATATACAAGAAAAAAGATGATGACATAAGTTATCTTTCTTGACCTTTCCAGAGAGAGAGAGAGAGAGAGAGAGAGAGAGAGAGAGAGAGAGAGATATTTGGTCAAAGGAGAGGATATGAATGAGTTAGAGAAGTTAGAAGGCCTTTGGGTTTGATAGTTCGATCGGCATTAATGTGACAGCTAGTAGTGACGCATAGGTTTCGTCCAAGTGTGTGAAAAGATGAGATTTGGATTTAAAGTCCAAACGCGGGGCTAAAATCAGCTGGCAACCCAATTTGGACTCATCAATAATTGAAATGTTTTGTCACTTACCTTATTTAAGTTACATTTTTATCTACACCTTATAAAGTAATAGTAATAGTAATATATATATTTCACTTCCATCATAATCAACATGTGGTTCAATTAGAAAATAATCAAAAAGAAGAAGAATGCTTAAAAAATCAAATTAGCCAGCTCAATATTTCAGTACAGTAATTCTTTTCGATATTCATCGTGGTGTCCCGACTTCCGCTATCCTCAGATTTTCATGTAATAACTTGGATAATTCTAAACACAAATTCAAACATCGTAAGCATTTGGTCTATGTCTAGGGTAAGAAAAAACCCTTCAAACTTTTGCAAGTGAAAAAAAAAAACTTCAAAAGAAAAAAACTTGTGTAATTGGAGTTCATAAAAGAAAAAGGTCGAATTCACACACATTTTGCGGGCAAAATATTTGTTGTTGTAGATTTACCTTTTGGCCATTTTTCACATTGAAGTGAAGAAACTTCCCATTCTATTCTACATCCTAATCAGCATGGAAGTGATGAAAATGTAGAAGGTGAAAGGAGAAAATTATACACACATACAGAGAAAACTTATAAGCTAGCTAGTTCGTATATATGGTTTGTTGACCGTAATTTATGAACCCTAGAGGCTAAGTACATGGGTGTTTGTTTTAAGTTTACCTAGTCTTAGGTTCAACTCTCCCCAACCCCACTAATTCACTAACAAATATTGCACGATAATTCTTCATTTTCCAGAGAGAGAGAGAGAGAGGGGGGAGGGTGCATGGCATACAGACAAATCACTCTAAAGCCACGGTTGTATCAGATCCCAAGGAAAACCGGTTGAGAATGTAATTCCGAAACGGAAACAGCCCCTCTATTTCTATCTCTTTCGATCACTCGGCTTCTTATACGGACGCTTTCAAATAAAGAAAACGCAGACATCATTGTCAGCCGTTGGAATGTATTTTCAATAGTCCGAATCTGTTGATGGTCATAAATAATCCGGATTTAATGGTCATCAATAGATCGGGACAATTGAAAACACAAACCAATGACCGACGAGCGATATTTGCATTTAAGGGCCGTGCTCTTTAGATAGAGGAAAGAGAGAGGTTGTAAAAGATCAATTCTGTATATATTAATGGGGCAGTTGCAGTGGGCCGGGTCTGTATGTGGACGACAGGCAGTCCATATGTTTGTGTTGAAAAGGAGCAAACCGTAAAAAAATTCAACAATAATTGAGAGACTCATCATCAAATTCACTTAATTAAGGAAGTTGAAGAACGCAGGCCAACGTAGAAACTACACTACGACTAAACTTTTATTTTATGTGTATTTTTTCAGACTTCTTTCGAGTACATAGCTTTGATTTCTGTTACATTTAAATGGACTTATATGTTCATATTGTTGACCCATATCTCCGTGGCATGTTGTCATGTCTAATAAAGGTTCGAATTTTTTTCGGTCCAAGTTTTGGACTGGACAGAACCGTTCAAATCTGAAATTTATATTGGTATAATTAATGGTTCGGATTTGCTGAGAGACTTTTACCGGTAGGAGTATATGAACATATTCAAACTATTAATTGCAATAATGAACGATCCAAATTTGAATTGTTAGTCCAAATTAAGGACCGGAGAGGAAACGATTACGTCTAAAAAATCGTCAAGGTGCAGGTGGCATCCATGAAATTTTTGATAAATTTTCCTTGGGCACACTAAAATATTTAATTAGTCCCTCGTCATCCATGAAATTTTTGATAAATTTTCCTTGGGCACACTAAAACATTTAGTCCCTTCAAAGAGTAATAAAATTGTTGTACTAAACAAGTCTTCAAAATTTGACTAAATTTATCATTGTTTTCCAAAGGGTAGTTGATTTTCTCACAACCCTTTTCTTATAAAAAAAATTAATACATCCATCCGCCATGATAAAGCTTTATTTGTTTGCTAATTTAGAAGGTGTTTCCACTAACCAATAACTTGTGGAGCAAATTTTGTTGGTTTTGTCCAAGTCCTTCCTACCTAAACATCCTATGGCCTACCTAAACATCCTATGGCCTTTCTTTTCATTTTATTTTTTGTTCTTTTGAAACAGATCCTAAGGTGTTCAACTCTTGGCTGACCTTCCATCAATCATTTTTGGTCCCCACTAACTTGGGATTTATTGTGCCAACTTTGGAGCCATTTGAATATCTAAATTGAGCTATTTGAATATCTAAATAGTTACAAGGTGTAACTTCTTTACAAGGTATTTCTTTACTATGGAGCCATTTCAATGCTCTTAATTGAGCTATTTGAATATCTAAATAGTTATTACAAGGTGTAACTTCTTTACTTTGGAGCCATGTTTTGCGTAGAAGAAATTCGAGTGATAAACAGACAAGTGATTTTGATTGCAGATAATCCTGCGGACATGCTTACCAAGGTGGTTACAGAGATCAACTTCTACCACTCTACCACTCTTTGGAGTTGATCAACATCTCTCGAGCAGTGGGTGCCTAAGGACACATTGGCGCATCGTTGATTCAAGTATTCTGACCAAGGAGGACATTGTTGACTTAGGCGGGGCTTCTGTGGCTCCCATCCTCCATCAGCCCTCAATTCAGCCGGAAAACTATTTCCCAATCTGTTTCTTAAAATGTTTTTGAAGTTGTTTTCACCTTCTCAGAACTGATGTCACGGAGCTGGCTCAGAGTTTCAGCAAAATCAGCAGGTGGAATGCAAGAAAATTTTTTGTTCTCCCTTGTATGCGGATGCCTAAACCTGCAAAACAAAGACAAGAAATTTATTAGCGGATAATTGGATTGCTTAGGATAATTAGGCATAAAAAGCTTTGGATTGCTAACCCAAGAGCCAAAGCATGGAGGCAAGGCCTCTTTATTCGGGAAACCAGTTGCATAAGTTGCCCATGAAAGTAAGATGGAGTCCTAGGTCGAAGGCCCGACATGGCCATATTTGCAGTGCCACCATACACCTCATCCCCCAATAGAGGAATTCCCAAGTACTTCGCGTGTGCACGTATCTGTTTCAAAAAACAACCCAAGATATGTCAGTGTTGAATCATCGCGATCAGTGAACAACAAGCTGCACATTGCAACAACCCCGAAAAGCTGCTTATTTCAAATAACTAAGTCCAGCAAAGTTTATAGGCTACATTGAAGACTAGAATTTCCAAACAAAAAGAAAGAATTTTGCGGAAAAAAATATGGCCAAGGTTGCCAAGATACCATCTCAAACATGAAGAAGGATTGACCGTCTGAACAGGCCTTTTTATTTGGGACAAGATACCAATAGGCAACTTAAAATGGCCCTAAAGTGGGCGCTACAGTGGTGCACTCAGGGAGTAAGAAATGATAATGGCAGGAATAACAAGTATAAAACAGTTTCTTATACTTACTTTTGGTCCATTCAATGAATACAGTCATTTAAAACCATTAAGCATCACAATGATGTCTCCATTACGACAGAAAATAGGGTACCTGATGAGTGCGTCCAGTTTCCAATCGCCACTCTACCAGTGCGGAACCACCGCCAGCAAGTATTTCTAGTACTCTGTACCTAATATAAATCAAAAAACTTAATTGAAATAATCATATAAATCACAACCTCAAAGGCATATGACATTGACTATCAACACATTTGATACTGCAAACTAGGCAAAAATTAACTGAATCTCCAATTTCATGTAAATGAGATCTCCTACTAATTCGGATAAAAGCAGGACTGGGTCACATGCCAAATCTATGACAAACCAGATATTTAGCTGCGCAGGAAACTTGCTTGGGACAAAATCAAAATTTTCTTACATTCCTTTTCTACCTTCGATTGTAAGAACTTCGTTTTTCAAAATCGTCATAATATGCGCAACAAAAACTAATGGAGGACCTTAAATCACCTACTAGCAGCATGACGTGCATGTCCACATTTGCTTGGTCCAGGAACAGCAGTCATTCGAATCCTGTTATTCAAATCACGACCAATTGGAATATCAACACGTCCTGATAGTGGGGAGGGCACTCCACATGTTAGGCTGATGTATACTCGGTGGACTGTGTGTTGCTTGAATTGTTCAGCTAAGTGAGAATGAGAATGCTCATCCTGTCATCAGTTTCCAAAGGGTTTCCAATTAATAAGCCATTGTGTATCCCAAAAGTTCATTTTGGTGACCAAGGGTAGTGGGCATTTAGCAAGGGGCAAAACTCACCTTTGCAACAACAAGCAATCCACTGGTGCCTTTATCTAGTCTATGGACAATTCCTGGGCGAACCAATGCCGCAAATATGGCAGAACTTACATCTTCATCACCACTTTGACCAGGAGAAAAGCAACTAAACTCATCGTCAGAAATATCCTCCATCTTGGAGAGTACTTCTTGATTAGGAAATGCAAATGTGGAAAGACTGCAATGGTGAAGAATTCCATTAACAAGAGTTCCAGTTACATTGCCGGGTGCTGGATGGACAACCTGCATAAAAAGATCGCTTAATGTTTTAAAATGAAGGATGAAAGGTTCAACAAGAAGGAAAACCGGCAACCACTTACTGTTGGTTTGTATATCAATATAAATGAACCACAAACACCTAATCAAGTCAAGCCACAAATTAAAATTTGGCACTTGGTTACTGCTTTTCAGCGATCCTTAGCTAAGCCCAAGTGTTCTTACCCGTTATGATTGGTTAACAAGAATGAGGTTGCAGGTTTGAGCTGATGGATTAGTGTCGACCCTCCATAATAATCTAACTTACTAACATAATGGCATTTCATTGCATGACAAACAAAAAATGATCTATGCTTTCAGCTGTTATTTTGGTGCTAATCTCCTTTCAGAATGAAGAAAAATGAATCGCAACAAATCATTGAACATTAACTATAGATATCAAACAGGATTAGACTCTTTACCATGTGTGCAGGTTTGTTAACAACTAGCACGTGCTCGTCTTCATAGACGATATCCAAAGGTATATCTTCTGGTTCAGCCTTTAGAGGTTGCAGCTCTGATATAGTGCACTCAACTTCATCCCCATCTCTGACCATGTGTGAAACCTGCTAAATAAAAAGTCTATCAAGTCACGAGGAATGTGCTAAAACACCCAAAATCATTTGAAAAATAGGACTTTGTCATCAGTAAGTTAATATCGGCTTGATTTGCCATCAATCTTCTAAATTCGCATTGACCCTGAATGAACACCTTTCAAACACGGAATTCAGATTTATGAACAATAACTGGTTGAGTCAAACACAGCTAGGAGTCAGTGACCTAGCTAGCTGGTGAAGGGAGCACATGCCCCCGCATGTGCCCACCGGGGGCACGTGGCCACACTACAACATTAATTTCTTCTCCTCTTAAACACTTGAACTAATTTGCAACATAAATTTTTGGGAAAAAAACTGAAATGGTCCCTATAGTTAAGTGTTTGTGTCAACTTGGTCCCTGTAGTTGTAATTGGCTTAATTTATACTATGTACTTTTCATTTTGTTCCAACTTGGTCCAATTACTAACAGCAAAATCAAATGGCCCATTTTTTAGGAGTTAAAACAGTAATTCTCTCATTCCTCTCTTACCCTAATATTAGGGGTGTGCACGGGTTGGGCAGTCGGGTTTGACCCTTGAACCCGAATCCGAACCCGACATGGCGGGTAACAAATTTTTTAGGCCCGCAAACCGAACCAAAAAGGGGTAAGAATCATCTGCGATCCCAATTTTTTACGTCGGGTCGGGTACGACTAAAAATCGAATTAATCTTTAACGCATCAACTCGGACCCCGAACCAAAATCTGATTTTTAACAGAAAATGAATCTGTACCCGTTCGAAGCACATATTCGACCGCCCGGGACCCTTCGGATTGGGTCCGGTCCGCGGGTGGACGGGTTTTTTGCACAGGCCTACCTAATATACCTCTGAACTGAAACACAGCTCATTCTTCCATTCTCCATTGATAAGGAGGCACTTGAGAAGAAATTTGGCTATGCTTTCTGCAAAAAGTTGCCCTCTAATTTAGCATTTTCATGATCAGCCATGAGGCAACATAACTATTGGTATTGTCTACCTGTTTAACTTGTAGACAAATAGTGAGATGCCTTATTTTTCTGTATAGTATTGAAAATGCATATAGAACCATGTCCAAAAGTCACAATATGATATAGATCCAAAAGTCACAAAATGATAAAGAACCTTATCCAAAAGTCAGAATATTACATAAACTCAGGAGTTGTTAGGCTTAATAAGCCAAATGGCTTATTTTTTTGTTCTTATTCAATTTTTTTCGCATTTGCTAATTTTTTTATCAATTTTTTCGGGATTATTGTTTCGTCATGACGAGAGGAACTTAAAAAATAAAAAAGGGATTACCATCAAAATCCAATTTTTTTGAATAAAGATGAAAAAATTGGCTTATTAGTTTAGTTTTGTCTTTATTAGCTTATTTTTGTCTTTATTTAAAATAACTAATGGCGGACTAACGGCAGTTAACAATTGGACCAAGTTGGAACAAAATGAAAAGTATAAAGTATAAATCGAGCCAATTACAATTACAGGGACCAAGTTGACACAAACATTTAACTACAGGGACCATTTCGGTTTTTTTCCCTAAATTTTTAATACATTTATTTTACTTTATTTTATCATAAGTAATAAAATTTTACTAAAAGGCATCAACAGGATGCCATCCATGTACAAGAAGAAGTGATGAATAAAAAAGAAAGGGTCAAATAGTAAAAGGCCCTATTCATCCTTCTATACACCAAAAAGATCTAACATGTCAAAGAATTGACCCAAAGTAGGGTAACACTCCCTCAACTCCCAACTAAACTAAGTAGAAATAAAAAAAACTCTTAATTTTGAACAAAGGCCTATTAACCACATCAAGCACAGCTGGATCATAATGCATAGCTTCCGTCTTCTTCTACCCACTCTAGCTCCATACCATTCTTGAATAAGCTCCATTGCTGTCGTAGGAGAAACCCATGACATACCCCCCGAAACAAGAATCATATTCCAAATCTCCTTAGCAACCAGACAATGAATAAACCAATGCACCACTAACTCTTCATCTCTCAAGCATACACAACACCAATTCACCATAACAATTCGACGCCGTCCAAGATTACCTATAGTGAGAATCTTATCCTTAGCTGTACACAAGCAAAAAAAACAAACCTTGGTTGGCGCAAGAATACCCCAAATGGCTCTCCAGAGTCGAGACAAAAACCTAGTAATAACCTTTCACCTGAAATGACCAGTTCGCTACCGAGATCCACCTCAAATAATCCTCCCCTCTCCCCACGTCCCTCATTGCATAAAGCTTTCCAACAACTCCTCCAACTCCCAATCTTGTACCTCCCTGAGAAGCATAACATCTCACTGCACCGTATATCCCCTTCCAATTTAAGATAATTTGCCACAGCTGCATCCCCATCCTCCGCCAACAAAATATTGACGGTAAGCATCTCGCAACCTAACATCTCCATACCAAAAATGCTCTCGAAAATTCACTCTCCTCCATGCCCCCACCTTCATACTAATAGGTATAGAAAATTCACCCCAACCTCCCCTAATACCCTTCCAAAGACCCCAACCGTGCGACAATTGCGATTCCAGTGAGGACCACTCACCCCAACATTCCCCATGACTAGCCCGCACCACTTTCCTCCGCCATTTGTCCCTTTCACAGGATCTCCACGACAATTTTCTTAACAAGCTTTGACTGAAAATAGCAAGCTTTCTCACTCCTAAAACCCCTTCACGAATCGCAGCACAAACTGTATCCCAATCCACAAGATAGAACTTAAACTCCTCCCCTGAATCACCCCAAAGGAAATCTCTTTCCAGCTTCTCAAACCGATTGGCCACCGAAATAGGGATGGATAGTGAACATTGACACACTTTAAACGTTACGTTCTCTTCCTCAAAACATAATAGATTGACAACTCAAAAGAAGCATTTTTTAGAGGTAAGGATAATAACAAGGGCTTGTTTGCTTATTATTCATTTATTAGTCCTTTTTTCAAATGAGGCCATTTTGTTACTTCTTTGATTATCTGAACTCCAAAAAAATAATATTCAAGCTAAAAATGCAAAAGGCTAACTAAAGATGATATTTTTCCAGGAAGGTAGATCAATAAACAAGACAAACTGAACGGACCTTATCGATTACGCGGCCATTAACGCTAACGAGTCCAGTTCGAATGCTCGACTGCACACGAGCCCGGCTCACGCCGTTGATTCGAGAGGAAATCCACGAATCGAGCCTGATTTTGCCGGACTCGGCATCGACGGTCCCGTCCAACCGGGCGCCGGCGTAACTGGTTCGCCGGCGGCCGGAGTGAAGTTCGTGAGGTTCATCGGAATCTGAGGCTGAGGAGGACGCGGAACAAGCTCTGATGGTGCTAGAGAAACTTCTTGGGTTTCTTGACGGGAAGAAGGAGAGAGAGGAGGAGGAGGATGAGGCGTGGAGGGATTTTAAGGTGGCGAGTGAGGGGGTGGAGAGAGAGAGGAGCGAGAGCATGCTCTTCGTTTTTGAGAGTAGTTGATAATGGCAGTTGGGCATTCTCCGTTTTGACACTGGGCCATGTAAAACCATTGATGGAAAACAACCAAGTTTTAGGGTTCGCCTCCAGTCCAGTGCCTTCCCTCCAGGCTGCTGTCAAGTTCGCGTTTTGTGGGCCTATTTTGGATTTGAGTTGATAATCGAGACTGTTCATCATGTAGATTTCGTCGAGATGAGCCACCACACCAAAAATCAAGTCCATTGGATATGTATTGATAACTGATCGGAACATATAAATTTGCTACCAACGTGTTACATCCAGTGTGCCCAGCACCATTTTTATCAAATAAATGTGTATCGATCAGGTATCAATACACATCTGATGGACTCGATTTTTGATATCATGGCTTGTCTCGACGAGATCTACATGACGAAGGGTTCCGATTAAAAATTTGGGCCTAAAATGAGCCCAAAAAATGCAAACTGGATAGTAGACCGGAGAAAATGCACTGGACTATAGCTGAACCCCTTAACCACCTATTGTGCGCCCATCGCACATTCATTGCAATAATTGAAACCGTTCATCTTGTAGGATTTGCAGAGTAATAATTCCACACAAATTTTTTTATAAAAATCAGATTAATCAAATATCGATAGGTATATCAAAAATTGAATTTTAGTTTAGAAAATAGACGGCTATGGACAGTTTAACTTTAAAAAATCAGACCATCCATTTTACAAGCTAAAATACAGTTTTTAATATATTTATCGATGTCCAATCAAGCTGATTTTTTCAAATTACTACATTTAATGCACGGTGGAGTCCGCAAATGGAGGTGGTGGAAACTTGGGGTTTTCCACCTATTGTGGAGGTGGAGGGAGGTTTTGACGGAGATTTTTAAGACTAATGAATGAGAGATAGATAAAAAAAATTTATTGGGACCTTACATAGGGGTTTTGAGTACCAAAACCGAACAAGCCCTTAATCTCTAGTTTGTGAACAAGGGCTCCAAAGTGTTACTACTATTTTTTTTTCAATAACAGGATATCCGAGCGAGTTTGCACGAATTCTGACTAATTTTGGACCCGTAAAGTTAACAATCAAACAAACCCTCTAGTGATCTCAAGATTTGGAGTGTTTACTCTTCGTGAGATTTGAACACGCGAGCTCATGCAGAACAAAGTATTGCTTTATCATGCCTACTTGGCCAAACTCCTTTGTAACAAAGTGTTTTGTTGTGAAATAGGCTAATAACAAATGAATCAAATTTCTATAATACACTCTTCTTCTGAACCATACAAATATTGTTACTTTGTCTACTGCTGCTCCTCCTGCTGCTCCTGCTCCTGCTCCTGCTCCAGCTACTCCTTCTTCTGCTGCTACTCCTGCTGCTACCATTACCACTACCACTACCACGTGCTGCTACTGCTACTCCTACTCCTACTCCTACTCCAACTGCTACCACTACCACTACCACTACCGGTACCACTACTATAATAGTAGTTGAAATGTTTAGAGATTTTGTGAACTGACATTGAGTCATATGAAAACAGGTTTGCAATTTGAAACTTCAAAATCCAGCCAATTTGGAGGAGATTTTGATTGGCAAATAGAATATTTATTCAACAAACACAAGGCAATAAGACAGCAAAATTAAAATTGCATTATGAAACGCACAGTGTATTAAGATTATTACATGATGGGAGATTTACAGGGAAGCAGTTTATCAACCCTGGGAACACTATA